>KV013486.1:82686-94905 GCA_001598015.1 Dorcoceras hygrometricum
TGTGAGTTGGCAAACGGCAAAGTGAGACGCCTATCATGTAGAGTCTCAATGACGTTTCGAGTCGTGAGGACTAATCAGTACAACCAAGACCTCGGACTTATCCACTCGACAAATGGTAACCACTTGGAAAGTCCGAACGAGGGTAGTTCGATAGATCACCAGGTCACTATCTATCTGCATGCTCAGAACATCATAATGTTCCCTACCAATGAAACATGGTACTTCGTATCGCAGATACTAGTCTCGAACTCGGGCGGCCTTATCCTCATTTTTACGGCCCAATCGACTAGGAACATGTTCAGAATACACATCGACTATTAGATGTGTTTCATGATAGCCGTCATACCCACTATCACATCTAACATACGCTTTAGTGCATTCTAGGTCTTTACTCAACGCAATTGTAAATCATTACACGTATAATGAAAGTAAAGAATGCCATATAAGTAAATGCGAATATCATATATAAAGACTGTTTGTACAAGAGTCTATAAAACCCACACGCCCCAAGTTGGCTAGTTGGGCATCTACTCTAACAGTTGAAGCGTTAGTGTTGATTTCAGCTGGAAGCAAACGCGCGAATACAAGAGTTAATGAGAGAGCGCCACGTGTTAGTTACTGTTACGCACGAGAAATCAGCAGCAAGAGTTTCTTACGCATCTGCTGGTTTATGTACCTGCTGATTTTGATGTATACCTGCTGATTGATAGTGTATCGACTGGTTGATGCTGATGTAGGTGCGACGTCGTCGTTTTGATAATTAACGCAAACCAGTCGAGGGGAAAATAGTTCCAGCTGAGAGAATAATACGACAGCGTTTTGACTTATGACTATGAGACTTGATGCGATTTCGTTTAGCAACCAGGAGAGGAATTGGAAATCAGTCGATAGATTATTGTATCTGCTGGTATCCAGTCGAGGGATCAATGCGACACCGTTTTGATTATAAACAGGAGATGTTGATACGATACCGTTTCGACTATTGTTGCGAAATCAGCCGTTGGAATAAGAAAGCGATCAGCTGCTGGTTTCTTTGAATAAAGAGGTAGTACCAGCTGAGGATATGTAACGATGTCGTCGGAATTAGTTATAACGACATCGTTTTGAGTTTTGAAATGTTGCGACTGGATTTATGTTGCGACTGGATTTATGTTGCGACTGAATTCCTGTTGTTGCGACTGGTTACTACTACAGCTGGTTATTGCGTTTGCTGAAGAACAATGGTATTCGAACAGCAATTGAGGACGATCAACAGCAGTTGAGAAATCTGTTTATTGTTATCCACTTTCGAAGCGGTGGGAGTATATCTTTTTTGAATACTCAGCATGACACGTGGAACTCGAATTGAATACGTTGGAAATGCTGCAGAGATCGTTGTCTATAAATAAGAGTGAATTTGAATGCTGAGACCATCTTGATTTCAGCTATCGACCTTTGATCTTGCAAGTATCTTCGGAAGTGAGGAACAGAGCATAAGAACGTTAACTTAAGCATTTTGAAAACAGAGGAACAAAGGTATAATCTGACAGAAGAGTCAGGAACTAGATTACTCAAGAATGATATTTCTTGAGTATTTCGCTGAAATCACATACATATTTGATTACTGTTCTTGATTAGAACTGTTCTTGATTTAGAACTTGAGTTATGTGTGTGTCGATCCATCACAGGTAGTGGATCTTTTCTATTTGCATGAGTTTGCATATTGAAAAGAATTGAATTGATTCTAATGCCCAGGACTGAGTTGGCCTGATTTTCGAAGCCGGAGATGGTTTCGATAGATGAATATTCATGTCAAGATCGGATACGAATCTTGATGGTGTCGAACTGATATGGAATCAATTCTGAGATCGAAGAGGAGAACTAGAATCATTTCATATCATTGCATTTGTTTATAGTTGATACACTGTTATGCATTTTATTGTTACCTGCTGATTATATTGAGATGATTCTCACCGGAGTTTATCCGGCTGTTGTTTTGTTTTGTATGTGTGCATGACAACAGGAAGAAAGAACTAGTGGGGAGCAACTACGGGTAGCGAGAGGTACTACCTAGACGCTAGATCAGCAGCAAGAAGATTAAACACCAGCTGATAGTCTAGATGTTTGGACGACTGGTCTTAGGTTGCTTACGTTTGGTTTTGTATATAAGACTTAAGCGTGTACTAGTGAAATTAGCTTGTAACCGTTGTAAACTTTGAAATATATGTGTAAATGAATCAGGTTTACGCTACCAGCTGAATTTATTATGGTTCTGCTGATTTACGCTTCTGCTGGTTGAACAAATTTTTTTTAGCACGTTATGTATAAACCAGATTAGATTGTTAAACTTGTTTAGTTTACATTAATAACCCACGGATTAAGATTAGAAGATTAATTGTGAGCAGAGAGCCTCACATAATCGAATCAAGCATGAAACATGACATGTCAGTGCAATGCATGAGGCTATCAAGAAATATCGGGAAATCAAGGCACATCGACTCGGCTGGCAAATCCAATCTCATCAATCATCGGAATCCAAAAATCAGCGACTCAGCTGGCAATCACGACTCAGTGAAAGAGTTTGGATTCTAAGCCACGACGACTCAGCCGTCAAATCACGACTCAGTGATTATATCAAATGCCAATGCACGACGACTCAGCCGAAAAATCACGACTCATTGATTATTCGGTATTGTTAAGATAAAATTTATAAGTTTTGGTGATAACAAAAAAAAGATAAGAACTGAACCTTAGTAATCAGATTTGGACAGACATCATGGTTAACAGTTGCGTATCAGATCCGAAACCTTTGAGAACAGTGTACTCAGATATCGGGTTGGATAGTTTGTTTCAGATACTATCAGATTTTATTATTCAGTATAGAGAAATTCAGATATCAGTTATCGAATTAAGTCTTCAGGAAGCCTATCAGATTTGAGTATTCAGGAATATTTCAGTTGTCGAGTCAGAAATTCAGATTTGAGGGTTTTCAGATTTGACTCAGAGGCTACAGTGAGAACCGGGTATGCTTTCAATTTAAGAATTATTCAGATTTGACTTTAAGAATATCAGATGTGACTAGACGGTACAGGGTTCTTCAAACTTCAGAGATGATAAAGTCAGAATTATGAGAAGAGCAGTAGAGTCGTCAGATGTGACAGAACGTTAACAGTACAAAGAGGAACTCTTATCAGATGTGGTAACCTTATGTGTAAGGAGATTTCTCTTCGCTATTCACAGGGAAATAAAGCAGTACTCAGATGTCAATCAGACAAAAGATGTGAGCTTCAAATCTCTTCAGACGTCATCAGTCTGGTGGAGAGAATTACAACGATCATCTTGGATTAAGGAAACAAAATCAGGACTATTTTGAGTAAAGATGCACATCACGCAGAGTAATCGATACGATCTGTACCAGATTCAGTATGAAAATCAATTAAGCCCTAATAAACGCATAGTACCTTCGTCATAAGATTTAATGAAGCGCTGAATGCGGTGATGAAGATATTCAAAGGAATTTGTTTCCATTGACCGTTGGAGTTGAAAAGTATAAATAGATGAAGAATTCAAATCAAGATGCTCTCGTTCAATTTACGTAAAAAGCTCTCTCGAATATTCATTGGAACTCATTATTGTAGAAATACTCTAAATCGAGTTCTCAAATCTCGAAGAACACTTCACGCTGATCTTATTAGTTTCATCTTCGAGTTACACCTTCTGGTTCACATTTGTAAATCAAATTTCTCTGTTTAGAAACCAAAAGAGTTACAGTACTCATAGTTTAGCACTTCACTGAACATCAATAGTGAGTCTGTAACGAACTTGCTGTGTGAAGCAGTTCGAAAAATCAAGTTGCTTGTAATTCGATCTGCGTGTAGTTGGAGATTGCTAGGAGTTCTCTTGGAGCGAGGCTCGATGACTGGGTGTAGACAGAAGCTGTGTGCATCAAATTCTTCTAGTGGAACCTTGCTGAAAAGGAAGAAGGGGAGACGTAGGATTTGATATCCAAACTTCCAGAAAAAATATCTGAACCTTGAACTTTTACTTTACTGCATTGTATTTATATTTATACTGTTCATTGGTTGATCGACTTCTTTCCGCACATTCTTTGTTAGTCGAGAAATCAGATTTAAAAATGAGATACCTCAGATCTGGTAACACTGATACGAGTTAAGCTAGACGCTTGTAAAATTGTTTTGAAGGTTTCAAAAATTAAAAATCCACAGGATTTCATTCAACCCCCCCTTCTGAACTCCTAGGCCTGTTTTCGATCCTAATTGATCCTATCAATTGGTATCAGAGCCTGCTTATCTCAGTTTTGAACAGTTTGTTTTTTTTGCGATTTATACATCTCATTATGTCGACTTCTCATAATAAAATTCTTATGTTCTCGAAGGTAGATTATGATTATTGGAAAATACGGATGCAAGCACATCTGGCCGCACAAGACGATGATATGTGGTCGGTGATCACAGATGGACCAATGAAAATAATGAAGGCCAACACAGCAATCGCGGTATCTGACGGTGCACCGGAATATGTAGAAAAGAAGAAACATGAGTATACTAACGAGGATAAGAAGAAGGCAAACTTGGACAACGTGGCCAGGGATATCCTATACAAGACGCTGGACAAAAATATGTTCAGCAAAATCAAAACATGTACCACTGCCAAGGAGATTTGGGAAAATTTGATTCAGATATGCGAAGGCAACGACGAAACCAAGGAAAACAAACTTACTGTTGCTTAGCAGAAGTACGAGTCCATAAAGATGAAAGATGGAGAAACCATGGCGGAGTTCGATGAGAGATTCAGTGATGTGGTGATAGAGCTGACCAGCCTAGGCAAAGTGTATTCCAACAGAGAATTAGCTCTCAAGGTGATGAGAGCGCTGCCCAGAGAGTGGGATGTTAAGACAATGTCCATGCGCGAGTCTAAGGATCTCAACAAGCTCGAACTACATGATCTTTTTGCAAATCTGAAAGCGTACGAGTTTGAATTGGAAACCAGATCTGAGGCAACGTCAACCTCACAACCAACCAAGGCTCTTGCCGCAACATCTGAACAGTGTTCTCCAAGCACGAGCAAATCTGCAGAACAACTAAGCAACGATGCCATGTCCCTCTTCGTCAAGAAGTTTGGGAATTTCATGAGAAAATCCTATAACCCTTCTCTTAATTATAATAATGTTCATAAATATGATAAAGTTAGCACTGATATGAATTGTTTTAATTGTGGTCGTCCAGGACATTTTGCAAGCAGACTGCAACAGACCCAAGAAGGAGGATAGATCTAAGAGAGATGAGAAGAAAGACGACAGATCCAAAGAAAGATCTAAAGATAGAAGGATGAGGACCAGATCCGATAAAGGCCCAATCGAAAGAATGATCGTAAATCACTTGTTGCAGAAGAGAGCAACAAAAATTGGGCGGATTCAGATTCGGACTCCACATCAAGCAGCTCCTCATCAAGCAACAGTGACCAAGAGGAAACTCACTGTCTAATGGCCAACCAATCTAGAGAGGAAGAGGTATTCGACTTTTCAAATACCGAATTTACACGTGAAGACCTGATCAATGCACTCAATGAGATGGTCTATGAGTATCGGAAGCTATCACAGACATTTGAGGAAGTCAAAGCCGAAAACAAAGGTCTGAAAAATAGTTTAGTTGAATCAAGCCTTGCTCAGCTTGAGGATACTGAAAGTTTAAAGACTGAGTTGAGTAAGCTGATGATGGAAAATGATTCTTTCAGAAATAAGTCTAGTGAGCTCACGACTCGAAACGTCATTGAGACTCTACATGATAGGAGTCTCACTTTGACCCGTTTGCCGACTCACTTGGGGTCATTAGGCGGCGAGATTGGGTGAGATCCCGATACATGTAGGAGTCGATGCTTTGTTGTCGAGGATTCACCGCTCGCTCTCATGCGTGGATATCCTATGCTATCTGAGGGGATAATAGTGTATAAATCTCTGGCCAGAGTACTAGAAGTGTTTTAGGTAAATGGGTTTACCTAGTTACACTCGCGATGTCACTATTCGATCTCCAAGATGTACGCATAGCTGTCGGATCTCTAGCGACTCTCGATTTACCAATGGTCGTTGATCTGATCGGGATATATGTGTTGAAAGGACCGTACTGTACGCTAACCACGACCAACTGGTTCTTGCAGGCACTATCAGTGATACCTAGGGGATCATGGGGCGATGTTGCTAGGAGCTTTACCATGATCCGATGGGCAAGACCGAAATTGTGATTTCGGAGTCACAATGGTTGTGGGCCCACGGCTAGCTGTATCCCTGAACCACTGAGGGTCACACAAGTACTGGATTCGTGATTCCCGCATGGAAACTGAGCTCAATGTGTTGAGCACTTGAGGATGATTTTAGGGAGTGCGACTTCCTAAAAGTCAACAGGGGTCAAATTGCGATTTCCCGCTGTTGAGGGGCAAAACTGTCATTTTGGACTAGGTATGTGAAAAATTGTTTTTCACATCAAAATATTAAGTTTTGGAAACTGAGTCTATCAGTCCAATCTGATCGTCGATCGGAGTTATGATGAAACCGCAGTGATTTAAATGAACCGAATGTTCATATGGACTTGGGCCTGACCCAAGTCCAATGGGCCGGTTCAAGCCCATGATTAACTTATAATTATATGAGTTACATCTAGGGCTAATTAATCACACACTACACAACTGAACCTGGCCTCCTTCACACAAAAGGCGCCGCCCCTCCCTCTCCCACTCGACCACCGTCGGCCGCCGCCCCAAGCAGCGCCGCGCCGCCGCCGCTTGCCGGTGATCGGACTTGTTCCGATCAGTTTTTCGAGATGATTCCATCCGTGGCAAATCCGTCAAGTCTTCTAGTACAGATTGACGGAGGAAGATTGAATTCGGTCATGGACCTGATTGGAGGATCTACCGCCGCCTACCGACAAGAGCTAGATTTTCCCTGTGAAATCTGGTTGGAGCCAGGCGCCTAGACTCCAGCAAGGTGACTAATCTACGAACACCCTATGTATTTGTAGATTTATTTCGATGTATTGAACGCTTTCCGGGGCCAATTTTTGATTTCCGCTGCGCCCCCGGGAAGTGGGATCCAGATCCGCCACCGTATGCCAACAGTGGTATCAGAGCTCAGTCTCGGATCCTTCAATACATTATTGTGCCATAATTGTATCAGATCTCGAATTTTGAAATCGAAAACAAAATTTTTTGCATGCCGGCGCCGGGCGGCGCCACCTCCCTTCCCCGCGCGCATATGCGCGTGCGATGGCCTGCGCACTTGCTGCGCAAGGCGGCCGACCAGAGTCCACTGGCCTCACGCATGACAGCGCTGTTTTGCACCATATTTGGCGCACCATGCTGCTGCCGATGGGCAGCAACGTGCGGCCTTGCGCCGCACGTTAGGCAGCGCGATATGCGCGCTGCCGTGGGGAGCAGCATGCGGCCTTGTGCCGCATGTCATGCAGGCGGCGGTCGCCGTCCGTTGTTCCTCGCGGCGGTGTAGCGACCTGTTTTGTCTCTTTAGTTCGGGCCTGTCCCGGGCAGCCCATGAAGTTTTTGGACCAATATTCGATATTGGGCCGAATTTGGTCGATTTTGAAATTTTTGAGATTTTGGGCCTAAAATCGTTTTAAGCCCGATATGATGCAATTAAAATTGCAAAATATGATTTTAATTGTGAAATATGATTTTATAATTAAAATATGATTTTGTTGATTAAAATATGATTTTGTCGACAAAATACGATTTCGTAATTAAAATATGATTTTGTGGATAAATAATTTGATTATTTATATTTATGCAAGTTAATTAGATTGATTGCATGTTTGGGATGATCGAGAGCCGTGTCCAATGTGTTAGGTGTATGCTTTAGGTTTTGCGATTTCGGTTGTATTATATTATTGATTATCATTTTATAAAGTGGGTCTGTTTGTGGCCCGTTTAGGTTTTGCGATTTCGGTTGTATTATATTATTGATTATCATTTTATAAAGTGGGTCTGTTTGTGGCCCGTTCCCACCCCTTAAAATTGTATCCCTTATTTGTCATGGAAATTTAATTGTAAATTACTAGACTTAGTGGGAGGACATTTGAAGATGGTGGGCCGATGACGATCAAAGATATTGAAGACCGAAGATCTGTAAAATCGGAAGCAATTGTAATAGGATTACATTGCATATTGCATTTCACCTAGGATTGGACCCAGGTCCGTGATTGGCAACCACGGACCGCATAGCTCTCGCTATCGATCATCCCAAAGTTATTAATATATTTGATATATATGTTGAATTCGCATGTTTTAAATTTTGATTTAAAATTGCATGAGACCAAATTTTTCAAAAATAAAATCCCTCGTTTTAAATACGATTTAAAACTTATATCAAGATAAAAGTTTATTCGCTAAACTAAGAGAATTTAAATTTGTTTAAATCTCCCTGCCTTCCATCAACAATGGGTGTACGCCGATGATACCCGCATACATGGCCCAACTCATATTATTGAGGGGGTTATGTATGCCGGAAAGCTGTCCACGCCATTGACAATTTTTGTGAGTCGATTGGAACTCCCTGTAACTTTGGCTCATATTATTGGGGACGTTAAGGGGACCGTCCTTCACGACTCAATATTAATGGGTCATCTTGACACGTGATAGTAAACGGCGTCATATTATTGGGCCCTTACTGGACGTGAGGTGAATACATGGAGGTTGCACCGGTTGTAATTGGAAACTACCTTTTGGGGGTCATGGTTGGCTGATATTATTCGGGATCATGATCGCTTGATTGGGCTCCGTGTACCCACTAAGGAAACTTGCTTTCCCGATTTCATTAGAGGGTGGTGAAATCGTTAAAATAGTGGGAGGGTAATTCATAAAACTAAACGACCATGTTTTATGTCTTAGCGTTTTTCATATATAGTTAGTGATGCATGTCTGTTTTCTTTTCAGTATAACTGCTTACAAAATGTCTTCGATCAAAAACCCACTCGCTGCTATACTGGATAGCAACATGTTCACCGGTCTGAACTACCAAGACTGGCTTCGAAACCTCAACATTGTGTTGGCTTCGGAGAAACTTCTTTATACGATAGAGAAGAGCCCTCCGAAGGAAGCCCCTGCCGATATCAGCCCTGAGGAGCTGACTACGCTTCAACAATGGTGGGACGACGAGCTTAAGACTCGATTCTATGTGATGGCGTCCATGTCCAACGAAATGCAACGACGCTTTGAGAAGACAAAGTATGCTGCTGACATACTCTTTCATCTCAAAGAACTGTATGGGGAGAATTCTCGACATGAGAGGTTCACCGCTGTCAAGGAGCTTATGACGAGCCGCATGCGCGATGGGACTTCGGTCCACGAGCATGGGGTTCGTATGATTGGGCTCATTGAAAAGCTGGTGGGCCTTGATATCACACTTCCACACGAGCTGTCTGTGGATGTGCTTCTCTTCTCACTACCCGCTGCATTCGACCCCTTTGTGGTCAACTTCAACATGAACAAGCTGGCAGCCACCCTTGAAGAGGTGGTTAACATGTTGGTCGTGTTTGAGAGAACCATAAATAAGGACAAGCCCGTCCTCCTTATGGGCTCTTCTTCCTCTGCGAATAAGGGGCCCAGACGCAAGGGTAAGAAGCGTTCTTCCTCTATGAAGGAGGAAAAGCCCACTAACAAGCCAAAGGCAAAAGCTTCCAAGCCAAACAAGTTCGAGGATTTTTGCCACCACTGCCACAAGCCTGGGCATTGGAGGAGGAACTGCAAGGAGTACCTCGAGCAGTTGCGAACTGCGAAAGGTATGTTCTATATCGAAATAAATATGTCTCTTAATTCGACTTCTTGGGTACTTGATACCGGATGTGGATCTCACATCTGCAATGATTTGCAGGTGATGACAAGAAGACGACGTCTTAGAGAGGGTGAGACCCACTTGAGGCTTGGCAATGGAGCAAGAGTTGCTGCAGTAGCTATAGGAGATTTTTATTTATTTCTGTCTTCTGATTTTAAGTTGTTATTCAGTAAACGTTTTGTTTGTTCCCGAATTAATAAAGAACATTATTTCTGTTTCTATGCTTGATAGTGATGGATATTCTTGTATGTTTGCTAATTCGATTTGCAATATTTACAAGAATGAATTTTTAATTGGAATTGAGGTAACGCGAAAACGATTTATACACCTTAAAATTAAAAGACGTTCCAACTCGCGATGTCGAAACACATACAACAACGATTAAAAGGAAATACGATAACTTGAACCCAGCACAACTTTGGCACGCTAGGCTAGGTCATATTTCTCTAAGTAGGATGAACAAGTTAGTTAGGAGTGACATCTTTTATTTGTCAGACATTAACTCCCTACCGACTTGTGAGTCTTGTCTCAAGGGAAAGATGACTAAACAACCCTTCAAGGGCAAGCCTGAACGTGCCCAAGGCCTATTGGATTTAATCCATACTGATGTGTGTGGCCCACTTAGTATCGGTACTAAGTACGGTCACACATACTTCATCACCTTTACCGATGATTACTCTAGGTATGGGTACTTGTACTTAATGAAGCACAAGTCTGAATCCTTTGAAAGGTTCAAAGAATTCAAGGCTGAAGTAGAAAATCAATTGGACAAAAGTATTAAAGCACTTCGATCCGATCGAGGTGGTGAATACTTGAGTGCTGAATTTCAAGACTATCTAAAAGAGAATGGGATTCTCTCACAGTGGACCCCTCCGGCCACACCACAGCTCAATGGTGTAGCGAAGCGTCGTAATCGAACCTTGATGGACATGGTTCGATCTATGATGAGCTTCACTGAGCTTCCTACCTCGTTTTGGGGCTATGAGCTCGAAATGGCGGTAATGTTGTTGAACAATGTCCACACCAAGGCAGTGGATAAGACTCCATATGAGATGGATGGGCAAACCACCCAAATACTCATACATGAGGATTTGGGGATGTCCTGCTTACGTGAAGCAGACAGTGGGAGATAAGCTGGATACGAGATCCATCTTATGTTACTTCGTTGGGTATCCAAAGAATTCCATTGGATACTACTTCTACTATCCCAACGAAACAAAAGTGTTTGTTTCTAGAAATGCCACCTTTATGGAAAGGGAATTTCTACTTGATAGAAAGGGCAAAATAGTAGAACTCGAAGAGGTTCGAGAACCAACTGAGTTACCAAGTGAATCTCCCGCACCTACAGAGCCAGTACCAGAAATGGTCGCACCTAGGAGATCCGAAAGGGTTCCTAGGGCTCCTGAGAGATATGGTTTTCTCCTCGAAGATGATCAAGGTGATCAAGTTGTTGGATCTGATCCAAGAACTTTCAAGGAGGCAATTTCTGATGCTGATTCTAATTTGTGGCTTGAAGCAATGCAGTCTGAGTTTGACTCAATGCATGCGAACCAAGTTTGGACTCTCGTTAATCCTCCCAAAGTAATTGTTCCTATTGGGTGCAAATGGGTATACTGTTAGAGTAGATGCCCAACTAGCCAACTTGTGGCGTGTGGGTTTTATAGACTCTTGTACAAACAGTCTTTATATATGATATTCGCATTTACTTATATGGCGTTCTTTACTTTCATTATGTGTGTAATGATTTACAATTGCGTTGAGTAAAGACCTAGAATGCACTAAATGTAGATGTGATAGTGGGTATGACGGCCATCATGAAACACATCTAATAGTTGCTGTGTATTCTGAACATGTTCCTAGTCGATTGGGCCGTAAAAATGAGGATAAGGCCGCCCGAGCATGAGACTAGTATCTGCGATGTGAATTACCATGTTTCATTGGTAGGGAACATTGTGATGTTCTGAGCATGCAGATAGATTAGATAGTGATGATCTATCGAACTACCCTCGTTCGGACTTTCCAAGTGGTTACCATTTGTCGAGTGGATAAGTCCGAGGTCTTGGTTGTATTGTACAGTCACGACTCGAAAGTTCATTGAGGCTCTACATGATAGGCGTCTCACTTTGACCCGTTTGCCGACTCACTTGGGGTCATAAGGCGTCGGGATTGGGTGAGACCCCGATGCATGTAGGAGTCGATGCATCGTTGTCGAGGATTCACCGCTCGCAGACATGCGTGGATATCCTAATAGTGTATAAATCTCTGGCCAGAGTACTAGAAGTGTTTTAGGTAAATGTGTTTACCTAGTTACACTCGCGATGTCACTATTCGATCTCCAAGATGTATGAATAGATATCGGATCTCTAACGACTCTCGATTTACCAATG
>KV013486.1:112405-127437 GCA_001598015.1 Dorcoceras hygrometricum
GAGCCGCTACCAGGCCAACCCTGGCCAATTGCATTGGAAGGCTGTGAAGGATATTCTTAAGTACTTGCGAAGGACTAAGAATATGTTCATGGTCTATGGGGGTGGTGAACTGAAATTGGAAGGCTATACTGATTCTAGCTTCCAGTGTGACGTGGATGATTCGAAGTCTACCTCTGGATTTGTATTCATGCTCAATGGTGGTGCTGTCTCTTGGAAGAGTTCCAAGCAAGACACCATCGCGGGTTCAACCACTGAGGCTGAATACATTGCAGCATCAGCTGCTGCTAAGGAGGCGGTTTGGATAAGGAATTTCGTCCAAGAGTTGGGCGTCATTCCTGATGGAGTTGGTCCAGTCCCGATGTACTACGACAACACGGGTGCCGTTGAACAAGCAAAGGAGCCTAGGTCTCACCAAATATCCAAACATATACTGAGGAAATACCACATAATACGGGATATTGTGGCTAGAGGTGACATAGCAGTTGAGAGAGTCGCCTACAACATTGCTGATCCACTTACGAAACCCTTGCCAGGAGCGTTGTTTGAAAAACATCGCGAAACAATGGGACTACTCTGATGAGTAGTTGGCTATAGGGCAAGTGAGAGATTGTTAGAGTAGATACCCAACTAGCCAACTTGTGGCGTGTGGGTTTTTATAGACTCTTGTATGAAACGATCTTTATATATGATATTCACATTTGTTTATGGCGTTCTTTATTTTCATTATGATTATAATGTTAACAATTGTGTTGGATAAAGACTTAGAATGCACCATAGTGTATGTTAGATGTGATAGTGGATATGATGGCTATCATGAAACACATCTAATAGTCACTGTGCATTCTGAATTCGTTCCTAGTCGATTGGGCCGTAAAAATGAGGATAAGGCCGCCCGAGCTTGAGAATAGCATCTGCGATGCGAAGTACCAGGTTTCATTGGTAGGGAACATTGTGATGTTCTGAGCATGCAGATGGATAGTGACCTGATGATCTATCGAACTACCCTCGTTCGGACTTTCCAAGTGGTTACCATTTGGCGAGTGGATAAGTCCGAGGTCTTGGTTGTACTGATTAATCCTCACTACTCGAAACGTCATTGAGACTCTACATGATAGGCGTCTCACTTTGACCCGTTTTCCGACTCACTTGGGGTCATTAGGCGGCGAGATTGGGTGAGATCCTGATGCATGTAGGAGTCGATGCTTCGTTGTCGAGGATTCACCGCTCGCTCTCATGCGTGGATATCCTATGCTATCTGAGGGGATAATAGTGTATAAATCTCTGGCCAGAGTACTAGAAGTGTTTTAGTTAAATGGGTTTACCTAGTTACACTCGCGATGTCACTATTCGATCTCCAAGATGTACGCATAGCTGTCGGATCTCTAGCGACTCTCGATTTACCAATGGTCGTTGATCTGATCGGGATATATGTGTTGAAAGGACCGTACTGTATGCTAACCACGAACAACTGGTTCTTGCAGGCACTATCAGTGATACCTAGGGGATCATGGGGCGATGTTGCTAGGCGCTTTACCATGATCCGATGGGCAAGTCCGAAATTGTGATTTCGGAGTCACAATGGTTGTGGGCTCACGGCTAGCTGTATCCCTGAACCATTGAGGGTCACACAAGTACTAGATTCGTGATTCCCGCACGGAAACTGAGCTCAATGTGTTGAGAACTTGAGGATTATTTTAGAGAGTGCGACTTCCTAAAAGTCAACAGGGGTCAAATTGCCATTTCCCGCTGTTGAGGGGCAAAACTGTCATTTTGGACTAGGAATCTGAAAAATTGTTTTTCACATCATAATATTAAGTTTTGGAAACTGAGTCTATCGGTCCGATCTGATCGTCGATCGGAGTTATGATGAAACCGCAGTGATTTAAATGAACCGAATGTTCATATGGACTTGGGCCTGACCCAAGTCCAATGGGCCGGTTCAAGCCCATGATTAACTTAAAATTATATGAGTTACATCTAGGGCTAATTAATCACACACTACACAAATAAACCTAGCCTCCTTCACACAAAAGGCGCCGCCCCTCCCTCTCCCACTCGACCACCCTCGGCCGCCGCCCCAAGCACCGCTGCGCCGCCGCCATTTGCCGGTGATCGGACTTGTTCCGATTAGTTTTTCGAGGTGATTCCGTCCATGGCAAATCCGTCAAGTCTTCTAGTTCAGATTTACGGAGGAAGATTGAATCCGGTCGTGGACCTGATTGGAGGATCTACCGGCCGGTGATCGGACTTGTTCCGATTAGTTTTTCGAGGTGATTCCGTCCATGGCAAATCCGTCAAGTCTTCTAGTTCAGATTTACGGAGGAAGATTGAATCCGGTCGTGGACCTGATTGGAGGATCTACCGCCACCTACCGACAAGAGCCAGATTTTCCCTGTGAAATCTGGTTGGAGCCAGGCGCCTAGACGCCAGCAAGGTGACTAATCTACGAACACCCTATGTATGTTTGTAGATTTATTTCGATGTATTGAACGCTTTCCGGGGCCAATTTTTTATTTCCGCTGCGCCCCCGAGAAGTGGGATCCGGTTCCGCCACCGTATGCCAACAAATGGTGTTTGAGTTTCGTCTGCTGAATGATATTCTAGCAAAGTCTGTGACGGTAAAGGCAGGGTCCTTCGATGTTGTGACCCATGAGAGGTTCTTGATGATGACTGCTATTTATGGGGGCATTCCTGTCAAATGGGGAATATTATTGTTTAACATTTTCAAGTATATGGTGACTCCCGCGACGAGGCAAGCCAGAGGATATGCGGTGCAAATACGTGTTCTGTTGAAAAATGCCCCAGATTTGGAACTGGGAGAATCAAAGGAGTTTCCACCTCTGAAGATTCTAACTGCCAAAACTGTTGGAACGTATATTTCCAAAAACAAGAATATTTATGTTGATGAGGATGAGCCAGTGGTGGAGAAGCAAGCGGAGAAATCGAAGGTAGTTTCTAAGAAGAGACCTGCTTCCACTGTTGAAACACCAGTTGTTAAGAGAAAGAGAACAACTGGGAGAGCTACTCCAGCAGCTACGGATTTGGCGCTGGTATCAGTAGCTCAAGAGGCAGTACCTATTCAAATGATATCAGTTGTGACCCCTCCTGCCCCTAAACGCAAAGCACCTAAGTGGAGGTTGAAGCTGCCAGCGGGTTCTGATGATGAAATTGTGGAAAAAGAACCAGACGTAGTGGATGTTGTAGAGGAACAGAGGGAAAAGACTACTACTGATGACGTTGATAAAATTCTTGATATGGTTATTTCTGAAACAGCGCAGATGGAAACAAATATGGAGGAACCGTCGTTAACCAGATCTGATGACATAATAGTTGAGATAACTACGGGGTCGATCGATGTCAATGATGAGGATGATAATCTTGATGGATCTGAAAATGAAAGTGCTAGGAAAATGGCGTCTTTTACTGCACCGAAACAGGTTCTCAAAGACCCTTTGAGATCTGGAGAGGATGACGACATGTCTAGGTTTAAGCAACCAAGTAATATAATTGAGTCTGCAGCAGCAGAGACGGATATTGAACCAGTGGGTACTGAGGACTCAAGTCTGGCTAAGGATGTTGCGACAATGGCCGACTCCAAGGACACAGGGCCCTTGAGCAAGGCTCTAGAACTTACTGCCTCTACCAAATCTGATGAAGAGTCGCTGTCCATCGAAGAAATTTTAAAGCATATTCCTGCTGACTTGATGTTGCCATCCGTGACAGCTGCGAACCTACTAGAATAAAATTCGCTCTTGGCATTGAAATTCCAGGAGTTAACGAAGGTGATTGGTATAAGGCCAGTCTCCATCGGATTGTTACATCTGACAAGTGGAAGGTGCCTCTTGTTGAGGATACAATAAAAGGGCACCCGGCCAGGGAGATGTTCAGTTTAATCTGTGCAGATATAGATTTCCTTGTTCAGCTACGGGAGAAGGTAATAGCAGATGTTGTTTCGTTCTTTCATTATTTCAGTTTGAGCAAGTTAGCGGATCTTGATTCAGTAAAAGATATCATTGTCAAAGAGAAGCAGATCCTAGCATGGGCGAGACTAACTCGCTAGAGACAGCTGTGAGAAGGCAGGAGTACATAATTGCTAAATACAGAGAGATGCTCTTGAGAAAATTCTTGGAAGCCCATCGCCTAAACTTCAAATCCGGTGAACCCTTGACAGCCATTGATCTTCAGATCATAGCTTTGCTCTCCAGTGCTCATCTTTTTGCATTCGAGACTTTGCAGAAATAGATGCGAATACACGGCCTGAAGTGGGAACGGATATGCAGTTCAAGACTGTTTGAAGGCGAGCATAGAGATCGTGGTGCAGTGATTGCTCGATCAAATACAATCAATAGATCTCTGTGCTGGATTCGAACCAAGACCTTGGTTGACGGGTCATGGTTCATCCAAGAAGGCAATGATTTCTGGGTACGTCTACCCAAACCAGTTCTCTCTCTCGAATGGGTATTTCCACCTCAACCACAATTCAATGATACCCTTGCCCCGGTGAGTGAATTTTTCAAGGTGCTTCACAAATAGTGGGCTGACGTGTGTATAGAAGTCTTACAGTTTTCTGACTCTGGCCGTTTACAACCAATTGGATCTCATAACTTTTGTAGAGATATAGTAGCAGTTGGTATAATTGTAGATGTAGAAGTAGATCCGGCAGATTTTGTTGGAGCTTTTCGCAGAGGTCCAGATGTCCATATGATTCTTTCAGATTCAAGTTCTTCTAGTTCTAGGTCTACTCATCCAGATCCTAAAACTTCTGCAAGTCATTCTCAGCGCCATCCAGATGTAACCTTGACCTCTCCAAGTGCGTCTACGGATTCTCGTATGTTCTTCACCACCGATGACACTCCTTTGTGGGTCGACCAGATCTTGATGCCTGCCGCGGTTACCTCGTAGGATTTCACAGAGCCATTGGCACAACTCCGAGCTTTAGAAAATCAGATTCAAAGAGAGCGTGAGCAGAAAAGGGATGACTCGGAGAAGCTCACGGATGTGCCTCTTTTACACATCAGAAGCTTTGAGCAGCGAGTTACCGAGATGTTAGACCAACAGGACAAGATGTATCGAGGTCTGTTTAGCCATGGTCGACAAGAAGTTCAGCTTCAAAAGGCTGCCCTGTCCCTTGATATTCTGGCATCTCAACAATAGCTACAATCTCAGCAGGTTGCCTTGTCTCAAGCCTATGATGATAAATTGAAGGGGATCCAAGATCGGCAAGATGCCCTTTCCCATGAGCTAATGGAATTTCGTGTACAAGCACAGGAAAACTATAATAACCTCACGTCTCAGTTGTCAGAGCTTGTTGATTACATAAATAGAGGACGTGATGACAAAAAGGGGGAAAGCGGCAGTGGCAGCAGCCTCCTCCTGATGATCGTGGCAGACCTGGTTCTGGTGATGGAGGTAGCAAATCTGGAGGAGGCAGTAGGAGTGAACCCGCTAGGAAACGAGGTGGTGGTGGTTCGCATAGAAGGGATTGGAGATACTGGATCGGAGGGAACTAATTTTTGGAGATATTTGGACAGTTGTTCTTTTATCAGTTTTTCAGTTCTATGTACTTCACTTCGTGTTGAATATATAACAGACTTGGAGCAATTTATTTTTCTCTTTTAAGTCAAAGGCTGCTGAGTTTTGTCATCACCAAAAAGGGGGATATTGTTAAGATAAAATTTATAAGTTTTGGTGATAACAAAAACAAGATAAGAACTAAACCTTAGTAATCAGATTTGGACACACATCATGGTTAACAATTGCATATCAGATCCGGAACCTTTGGGAACAGTGTACTCAGATATCAGGTTGGATAGTTTGTTTCAAAGACTATCTTATTTGATTATTCAGTATAGAGAAATTCAGATATCAGTTATCGAATTAAGTCTTCAGGAAGCCTATCAGATTTGAGTATTTAGGAATATTTCAGTTGTCGAGTCAGGAATTCAGATTTGAGGGTTTTCAGATTTGACTCAGAGGCTACAGTGAGAACCGGGTATGATTTCAGTTTAAGAATTATTCAGATTTGACTTTAAGCATATCATATGTGACTAGACGGTACATGGTTCTTCAGACTTCAGAGATGATAAAGTCAGAATTACGAGAAGAGTAGTAGAGACATCACATGTGACAGAACGTTAACAGTACAAAGAGGAACTCTTATCAGATGTGGTAACCTTATGTGTAAGGAGATTTCTCTTCGCTATTCACACGGAAATAAAGCAGTACTCAGATGTCAATACTACAACAGATGTGAGCTTAAAATCTCTTCAGACGTCATCAGTCTGGTGGAGAGAATTACAACGGTCATCTTGGATTAAGGAAACAAAATCAGGACTATTTTGAGTAAAGATGCACATCACGCAGAGTAATTGATACGATGTGCACCATATTCAGTATGAAAATCAGTTAAGCCCTAATAAACGCATAGTACCTTCGACATAAGCTTTAATGAAGCGCTGAATGCGGTGATGAAGATATTCAAAGGAATTTGTTTCCACTGACCGTTGGAGTTGAAGAGTATAAATAGATGAAGAATTCAAATCAAGATGCTCTCGATCAATTTACGTAAAAAGCTCTCTCGAATATTCACTGGAACTCATTATTGCAGAAATACTCTAAATCTAGTTCTCAAATCTCGAAGAACACTTAACGTTGATCTTATTAGTTTCATCTTCGAGTTACACCTTCTGGTTCACATTTGTAAATCGAGTTTCTCTGTTTAGAGACCAGAAGAGTTACAGTACTCATAGTTTAGCACTTCATTGTACAGTGAGTCTGTAACGAACTTGCTGTGTGAATCAGTTCGAAAAATAAAGTTGCTTGTAATTCAGCAGTTGTATCTGCGTGTAGTTGGATATTGCTAGGAGTTCACTTGGAACGAGGCTCGATGACTGGGTGTAGACAGAAGCTGTGTGCATCAAATTCTTCTAGTGGAACCTTGCTGAAAAGGAAGAAGGGGAGACATAGGATTTGATATCCGAACTTCCAGAAACAAATATCTGAACCTTGAACTTTTACTTTACTGCATCGTATTTATATTTTTACTGTTCATTGGTTGATCGAATTCTTCCGCACATTCTTTGTTAGTCGAGAAATCATATTTAAAAATGAGATGCCTCGGATCTGGTAACACTGATACGAGTTAAGCTAGGCGCTTGTAAAATTTATTTGAAGGTTTCGAAAATTAAAAATACACAGGAGTTCATTCAACCCCGTCCTTCTGAACTCCTAGGCCTGTTTTTGATCCTAATTGATCCTATCAGGTATCAAAGGAATTCAGCCTCAATATGAATGCGTGTAAGCAATGCCAATAAAATATGAACGGTATGCAATATATCATAGAGCAGCTAAATCAAGCAGCTGTAAATTCACACGCAGGTAATAAACAACACCACTCAGACTCTACCATGTGATACTAGGCTGGGCGACTCAACTCACAGCCACAACACAACAGCATACTACCAATCACATGAAGATCAGCACGACCACACATCATAACAAGCAGCGCAGCGACTCATCTCACGCATAAGTAATAATACGGCACACAGCACGCAAACAACTTAGACTTACAAGCATAACAAAGGAAAATTAGTTCGCCTTCCCAGCACAAGCATATAGTTTTCAGCCTACAGAATACACGTGACAGGGCTAAGGCAGCTCAGCATACCGCCACCAATTTAAAATGCTTATCTTAAAGTTGTAACTCAAGCTCAGAATTCGTACCTTTGCTCAAAAGCTTACCACAGACCTCCAATCCATGCTCACGGTAGAAGTAGCAAGCTCGCTATCCAACCCTAGCTCTCGGACAACAGCTCAGGGCCATCAATTCTAGTCCAACAAACTCAAGAGAGCTATGGATCTCCGAAACACCTCAAACAAAACTCAACCCGAACTGACAGTGCCAAAATCGAACGCCCTAGCTTCCTTCGACTCATCTATTCCAGTCGCCATCGGCCTCCAAAATGGTATGAAATTAAAGCTCTCGAACGGATGCTTCCAGTAGTATCACCCTTGTTTAAAACCAGTCGGCCAAATTCCAGACATCAGAAGAAAAAGCATCGGGTGAACAGTGCTCGCTAGGATTTCCAAGGGAGATATTTCGAGAAAGGGTGTGTATCGAAATGGTAAGAAAAAATGACTAAGTGTCGAGCGATACAAGGGTATTTATACTCGCCATCCAACAGTTCTCGGCTACAGAGACATCAGCATAGATCATGCTCCCAGATCCGGTCTACAGGTGTGACGCCCACGCCCATGGGAGCCAACGGATTTGAAGAAAAGAAATAAAAGAAAAATGGAAGGCTGAAATGAAATATAGCAAACTGTATTTCCTTGCATAAAAAAAATCAAAACATAAACGGTTGGCGCCAAATAGCAACAGCGGATTCTAACAAACGGTCGAGATACAAAATACAATTGCAAAATTACAACTACTGGAACTCTATCTGAGTTCGCTATTGTTGTAACAGATCTTAATACAGATTGTCAAAAGATCAAAAACAACAATAACAACATTGATGTCACGGAACCGCATGCCTTCGATAAACACATACATATCACAGCTGGATCAGATCCTGCCTCCGGCCTGCCCCAAATCTGACTCACCTGCACCAAGAAAGCTAGTGAGCCTAGGGGCTCAGCAAGCAAAACCGAGGATAGCAAGAGCACAATATGCAGGGACGCGCAATACATTAACATAGTTAAAAAGGAAGTCATTTAAACAATAAGCTTTTGTAAACTCAGACTTGGGAACAACAACCCAGATCTCATTAACATTTTTCTTTAGAATTATGGCTCAGAAGCTCTCCTTAGGTCTGCTGGCGCTTGATAAAGCTACATCTGACTTCAGTTACTATATGGCGAAACTCGCCCTGTATGAAGGGGCAACCGACACGCTCGACTGCTGCTCACCCTTCCTATATGGAACATCTGTTATCTTTGCCATATATCTTAAAATATGAACGTTACATCCTTTAAACAACAACGATCAAAATCAGATCTCAACATCGGGGTTCACTTTATTTTTAAAACTCCTTTTTCCATAAAATAACATTTTTCACTGAGCATACAACTTTGACAAGGAAATCAAGTTCAGTCATGGAAAACAGATTTGACTGTAGGGAATGATATCTGGGTACGAAACAGATTTCAGATGTTAGAAACATATTTGACTCTGGAAACGCTATACACTCCCATTTACATTTGGGAATGGGCAGGGGCTTCAACATTCCTGCTGGCCGTTGGTGTTCAACTTTCACCAATTGGCACGTTAAACACTCAGAGACAAATCTGGATATCTCTCTTCATTCCCGACCACCAATACAACTTCTGAAGATCCTTATACATCTTAGTACTCCCGGGATGCACATAGTATGGGGCTGTATGGGCTTCTGCCATCAAATATGTTCTCAAGGTGTCTACTTGGGGCACCCACATCCGACCATGAAATCTGACTAATCTTCTTCTGAGTAATAGAGATTGCTACCTCCCTCTCTATCTTGCTTCACCCACTTCTGAAGCTGCTTATCTCTCAGCTGCCCTTCTCGGATCTGGTCTATCTGATTCGAGCGAATGGTGAGATATTCCAAGATCATAGTGTTATCCTTGGGCACTAACTCCAACTCGAACTTCTCAATCTCATAAGCCAATGGCCTCTGGACAATTAGCTGGGCTAATCCAACATATTTTCGACTTAAAGCATCATACACTAAGTTGGCCTTTCCTGGATGATAGCTGATTGTGCAATCGTAGTCCTTGACCAGCTCTAACCATCTCCTCTGCCTCATATTGAGTTCCTTCTGGGTGAAAAAGTATTTGAGACTTTTATGGTCTGTGAATGTCTCACACTTCTCCCCATAAAGGTAATGTCTCCAAATTTTCAGAGCAAAAACTACGGCTGCCAGCTCTAAGTCATGGGTGGGATAATTCTTCTCGTGGTTCTTCAGTTGTCTGGAGGCATAGGAAATTACTCTACGGTCCTGCATCAGTACGGCACCTAAACCTAACTTAGACGCATCTGTGTAGATAACAAACTTCCCCTGATCAGATGGCATGGTCAGCACCAGTGATTCTATCAACGCTTGTTTCAGTTTCTCAAACCCGAGTTAACATTCTGGAGTCCATTCAAACTTAATCTGCTTCCTATTAAGCGAGGTTAAGGGAACAAATATCTTCGAAAATCCCTTAATAAACCGTCTATAATATCCTGCTAAACCCAGAAAGCTCCTTACTTATGAAACCGATTTGGGACTGGCCATTCTCGCACAACTTCCACTTTTGCTGGGTCTACCTCCAATCCATCCTTAGATATAATGTGTCCTAAAAACGTCACTTTATCCAACCAAAAATCACATTTACTGAACTTGGCAAACAATTGCTTATCCCTTAAAACTTGAATCACTGTCCTCAGATGGTCTGCGTGCTCAGATCTGGTCTTGGAGTACACTAAAATATTATCGATGAACAAAACTACAAACTGATCCAAAAATGGTTGAAAACTCTATTCACCAAGTCCATAAAATCTGAGGGGGAATTAGTAAGTCCAAAGGGCATCACTAAAAACTCATAATGGCCATAGCGTGTTCTAAAGGCCGTCTTATAGATATCTATCGATTTAATCTTCAATTGGTGGTAACCAGATCTCAAGTCGATCTTAGAAAAGACTACTGATCCCTTCAACTAGTCAAACAGATCCTCATCCTAGGAAGAGGGTATGTATTCTTAATGGTCACTTTATTTAGCTCCCTATAATCTATACACAACCTCAGACTCCCATGTTTACTCTTAATGAACAAAACAGGGGCTCCCCATGGTGATGTACTCGGTTGAATGAAACCCTTGTCCAATAGATCTTGAATCTGTTCTTTTAACTCTTTCATTTCTGATGGAGCAAGGCGATAGGGTGGTCTGGAAACTGGTGCTGCTCCTGGTACTAGATCGATTGTGAATTCCAGCTCTCTGTCTGGTGGCAGTCCATGTATATCGTCTGGAAAAACTTCGGGAATTCATTCACTATCTCCACATCTGAAAGTTGGAGTTTACTGGCAGTAGTTAGGGATGATAGGCTTGCTAGAAATCCTACCTCACCTTTTCTTAAACAGCTTTGAGCCTTAAGGGCTGAAATAATGTGAGGGATCCTTCGAATCTGGTTGGCTTCAAACGTAAACCAGTTTCCTTTTGGTGGTTTTACCACCACAGTTCTGAACTTAAAGTCTATCACTACTCCATACTTGGTTAACCAATACATTCCTAAAATCATATCGAACTCAGGCATCGGTAGCACAATCAAATCTGCGGAAATCAAATGTCCTTGAAGCCTAAGTTCTAAATCTCGAAATAGATCATGGGATATTAACTCTTATCCTGAAGGTACAGTCACACAGAAACCCATGGTTACTTGGTCAGGTCTGATGGGTAACTTCCTAGCAAACTCCGCTGCTATGAACGAATGAGTTGCACCTGAATCTATCAAGGCTATAGAGGGCAAACCAGCAATCAAAATCTCACCCGTGACCACCATGGAATCTGGGTTGGCTTGTTCAGCTGTCATGACATAAGCTCTACTGGTCACCATCTGCTTTGTATTTGGGAAAATTCTTAATAACATGCCCTGACAACCCACATCTGTAGCAAACATTCTGTCCAACTCTACAAGGACCGGGGTGGTTCCTCTGACACTTGGGACATACTGGCCTATTGATGATAGCAAGAACTGCACTAATGGGTTTAACAGATAGAGGCTTCTTCTCTTGAGGTCATTGCTGGTTTTGATTTGCTTCTTGGATGGCCTCTGATCTTTCTGCTGGAAGGCCTGCCTCTTCGACTGTCGCTCCTCCATTACAGCCTTCCAATCCTGATCAGCTCTGAGGGCTTTGTCCACTGCGCTCCTGTAATCCTTGGGTTCTACCAATCTGACATCATGTCTGAGCGCAGACTTTAATCCATCGACAAAATGTCGCAACTTCTCCTTCGAATCTGCTCCAATCAACGGCACAAAGTAGCACCCTCTCTCGAACTTCCGAATATACTCTTGGACATGCATGTCCCCTTGCTTTATCGCTAAAAACTCTCTCTTCAGCTCCGACCGCTTATCCTCGGTAAAATACTGTTCAAAGAATACTCTCTTGAATTATTCCCAGGAGAGGTTCGTTACATCCACTGTGAGTCTAGCTCCTTCCCACCAGAGCATAGCATCATCTCTTAACATATAAATCGCACACTTGGGCCTCTCCAAATTATACTCTTGGACATGCATGTCCCCTTGCTTTATCGCTAAAAACTCTCTCTTCAGCTCCGACCGCTTATCCTCGGTAAAATACTGTTCAAAGAATACTCTCTTGAATTATTCCCAGGAGAGGTTCGTTACATCCACTGTGAGTCTAGCTCCTTCCCACCAGAGCATAGCATCATCTCTTAACATATAAATCGCACACTTGGGCCTCTCCAAATCTGGCGTCTGGAGGTAGTCAAATATCACCTCCATAGACTTTATCCAACTTTCCGCAACAAACGGATCTGTTGAGCCGCTAAATTCTCTTGGTTTCTATCTTCAAAATCTTTCCTGGGGGTCATCATGACTCGGTCCCCTGCTACTCAAAGATTGGCCATTGCCTCTGACCGATTGCTCTACCAACAGCCTTAAGAGTTGGGCAATACTAGCATTACTATCGGGGCTGGGTTCATCTACGTGGGTGTTTCTTCTTCCTATTCCTCGGACAGACATCTTAATCTATAGCCCGCAATCCACCACATATGAACATCAGATCATGCTAGAAATCAAAAGATACATGCTCTAAAACATAAAATAAAAGTCACAGCTCCGGAGAAACAGTCGACGAAATCTGTCCCAACTGGAAATGTGTGTTTATCTCTGGACCATGCTCTGATACCACGTTGTGACGCCCACGCCCATGGGAGCCAACGGATTTGAAGAAAAGAAATAAAAGAAAAATGGAAGGGCTGAAATGAAATATAGAAAACTGTATTTCCTTGCATACAAAAAATCAAAACATAAACGGTTGGCGCCAAATAGCAACAACGGGTTCTAACAAACGATCGAGATACAAAATGCAATTGCGAAATTACAACTACTGGAACTCTATCTGAGTTCGCTATTGTTGTAACAGATCTTAATACAGATTGTCAAAAGATCAAAAACAAAAATAACAACACTGACGTCGCGGAACCGCAGGCCTTCGATAAACACATACATATCACAGCTGAATCAGCTCCCGCCTTCCACCTGCCCCAGATCTGACTCACCTGCACCAAGAAAGCTAGTGAGCCTAGGGGCTCAGCAAGCAAAACTGAGGATAACAAGAGCACAATATGCAGGCACGCGCAATACATTAACATAGTTAAAAAGGAAGTCATTTAAACAATAAGCTTTCATAAACTCAGACTTGGGAACAACAACCCAAATCTCATTAACATTTTTCTTTAGACTTATGGCTCAGAAGCTCTCCTTAGGTCCGCTGACGCTTGATAAAGCTACATCTGGATTCAGTTACTATATGGCGAAACTCGCCCTGTATGAAGGGGCAACCGACACGCTCGACTGCTGCTCACCCTTCCTATATGGACCGTCTGTTATCTTTGCCATAAATCTTAAAATCTGAACGTTACTTGCTTTAAACAACAACTTATCGAAATCAGATCTCAACATCGGGGTTCACTTTATTTTTAAAACTCCTTTTTCCATAAAATAACATTTTTCACTGAGCATACGGCTTTGACAAGGAAATCATGTTCACTCATGGAAAATAGATTTGACTGTAGGGAATGATATCTGGGTACGAAACATATTTCAGATGTTAGAAACATATTTGACTCTGGAAACGCTATCGCTAGCATGAATTCAGGTGCGATAGTATAAGTGTTATTGCTAGCGGAGAATTCAGATTCGACTGTAGGAATAGGGTCATTAGCGTGGAATCTGATTTGAAGTGAGCGCTAGCATAAAACAGATTGTTGGGGAACCACGGCGGATCCGGATCACGCCTCCCGACGAGGCAGCGGAAGAACAAAATTGGGCCGGGAGACGATCAATACAATTCTAAACAAATCATGCTATGACCATTCATAGGGTGTTTCTCGGGGTTACCTTTCTGGCAACTCATTCCTGGCTCCGACCAGTTTCGCGAGGAAACCGGCACTTCACGGTAGGCGGCGGTAGATAACATCAATCAGGTCCACGACCGGAAGCGAGACTCCTTCGTCAGCCTGCACTAGAAGGCCTGACGAGATCGGCGCGGACGGATTCTCCTGGTCAAGTTGGCCGGAACGAATTCCGGCGAAGCGAGGCGGCGGCGGCGGAGACTTTTGGAGGAGAGGAGGGGCGGCCACTTGGAGCTAGGGTTAGGGTTTGTTTTGAGTGTTGTGTAGTGTGTTATTATGAAGCTTAAGTATACATTAAGTAGACTTAATGATGGACTTGGACCGGCCCAACGGGCCCGGGTCCAACAGATGAACATTCAGTTCATCCCCATCATCGTGACTTCATCATAACTCCGATCGCCGATCAGATCAGACCGATCGACTCAGTTTCCAAAACTGAATACTATGATCTGAAAAACCATTTTTCAGAATCCCAGTGCAAAATGACCGTTTTGCCCCTCAACAGCGGGAAATCACGATTTGACCCATGTTGACTTTTAGGAAGTCGCACTCCCCAAAATTCTCCTCGAGTGCTCAACACATTGAGCTCAGTATCCGTGCGGGAATCTCGAGTCCAGTACTTGTGTGACCCTCAATGGTTCAGGGATACAGCTAGTCGTGGGCCCACAACCATTGTGGCTCCGGAATCACAATTCCGGACTTGCCCAACGGATCATGGTAAGAGCGTCTAGCAACATCGCCCCATGATCCCCTAGGTATCACTGATAGTGCCTGCAAGAACCAGTTGGTCGTGGTTAGCGTACAGTACGGTCCTTTCAAAAATCACAATTCTTGCCCAACGGATCATGGTAAGAGCGTCTAGCAACATCGCCCCATGATCCCATAGGTATCACTGATAGTGCCTGCAAGACAAGAAT
>KV013486.1:144783-159015 GCA_001598015.1 Dorcoceras hygrometricum
TTCTAGGTCTTTACTCAACACAATTGTTAATCATCATACAACACAATGAAAGTAAAGAATGCCATATGAATAAATGCGAATATCATATATAAAGATTGTTTTATACAAGAGTCTATAAACCCACACGCCACAAGTTGGCTAGTTGGGAATCTATTCTACCACAGATTCTATAAGGAACTGGTGCTGAGTATCATGAACGACAACCAGAGATACCAGCTCCGCCTATCTAACCAGAATAAAATCCCGATTTGACCAGCATCGCCGATTACTCGGAGTCAAGTACAGACACCGACATTCACCGGGAAGAAGAACTTCGTAACCATACATTGAACGGGATCTGTAAAGCTCAGTATAAACCAACATCCATCGCATAAAACACGTGTTGAGTTTCTAATAGAAACTAACTGTGAACCCGAAACAATATACATATATTCAAACCAACAGAGGCATGAACAATAAGCTGAAACAAAATGTAACTCAGGCAAGCAATCACAGAATTGAAATAAACAATATATGCTTTCATGACGTAGCAAGGATCAGATTTACTTGCCTTAATACTGGAAATCACGAGATACAGCAGGTCACCGCAGCAAGTCTCCTTAAGCACAATGACGAGCTCCACTGGTTTTAGATGAAAATGAAGGTTTCTTGATTCTAGGTCTTTACTCAACACAATTGTTAATCATCATACAACACAATGAAAGTAAAGAATGCCATATGAATAAATGCGAATATCATATATAAAGATTGTTTTATACAAGAGTCTATAAACCCACACGCCACAAGTTGGCTAGTTGGGAATCTATTCTACCACAGATTCTATAAGGAACTGGTGCTGAGTATCATGAACGACAACCAGAGATACCAGCTCCGCCTATCTAACCAGAATAAAATCCCGATTTGACCAGCATCGCCGATTACTCGGAGTCAAGTACAGACACCGACATTCACCGGGAAGAAGAACTTCGTAACCATACATTGAACGGGATCTGTAAAGCTCAGTATAAACCAACATCCATCGCATAAAACACGTGTTGAGTTTCTAATAGAAACTAACTGTGAACCCGAAACAATATACATATATTCAAACCAACAGAGGCATGAACAATAAGCTGAAACAAAATGTAACTCAGGCAAGCAATCACAGAATTGAAATAAACAATATATGCTTTCATGACGTAGCAAGGATCAGATTTACTTGCCTTAATACTGGAAATCACGAGATACAGCAGGTCACCGCAGCAAGTCTCCTTAAGCACAATGACGAGCTCCACTGGTTTTAGATGAAAATGAAGGTTTCTTGCAAATAATTGAACTTATAGTTCCCAAGGACGATAAGCATGGGAGTTGGAGTGTGTCAGGGGAAAGCACTTGAGTAGGCATGGTATACCACACTTACTTCTAAAAATTTGATAAAAGTCCCCTATACTATTTTAATTTGGAAAAGGCACTACTAGAATTTGAGAAAGAGCCATCTCCCAGCCCAAAATCATTTGATTTTCAAAACTGCACGCTCAATACTGTGCTCGGGGTGACATCTACTCGGACCACTGCACCGTGTCTCAAATCTGAAAGAAATAAGAAAGCAGCTTCGAATAAATAAACAAGCTGAAATCTGAATTATCAAAATGGTCCTTAAATTAAAAGGACTAGAAATTGTGGTCCTATGAATTTTGGGGTGCTACAACAGGTCTCACAGAGCAGCTCAGAGCTCATCTACTGCTCCAGCTTAGGTAGGCAAGCACATCAGATCACGCGTCTCCTCAGCTCACGCATTCAGATCGGATGACATACACAACAGCTTGCGCCTACCCAGCTTAGCCCAGAGCCACAGATCAGAACTTACGACAACAACAGAATACGCTCATCCTGCAGCTCAGGCCCTTAACAGATTACATCTTCGTAGCTCAGGCCAGATTACGCACTCGGTCAGCTCACGTGAGACCAACAAATCTCGATCTCGACAGATCGTGCTACCAGATCAGCTCTCGTGCAACTATCAGCTCTCGCTATCCCGTTCAGCTTGCACGCTCAGACCATCTCAGAGCGTCCAGTTCACGATGCTCTACTCAGCATACAATGGTC
Organism: Dorcoceras hygrometricum; assembly: GCA_001598015.1. NCBI lineage: Eukaryota > Viridiplantae > Streptophyta > Magnoliopsida > Lamiales > Gesneriaceae > Dorcoceras > Dorcoceras hygrometricum. The sequence goes on from KV013486.1 coordinate 146,869, forward strand.
AGTTCAGCTCACGGAGCGGTCCGACAATACTCTCCATGTTGTACGTCTCAATCAGCTTACGGTAACCTGTCTAGCTACCCGATCTGTTCTCATACGCTTTCCAACTCTAGCGTATTTTTCAGATTACGAGCCGAGGGCTAGTTCTCGCGCAACTCAACAGATCACGCTCAAAACACAAGTCGGCTCTCGCTCAAAGCTAATCCACACCAACAGCTCTCACCAAATCTGAGGACAACGAACAGCTCTTGACGCCAATGTGCATCTCCATCAGCTTATGCCCATACGGATGTTGCTCACCAGCACAGACCAATTCCCGTAATCTGATCCCTCAGCTCAGAGCTTCCAGGACATATCCAAGCTGATTTCAGCTTACACTCACACGAAAATTCTAGGGCTGATCATTTCTAAGTTTTTGTCCTCAAAACAGCTCGCGATAGAAACTCAACAATCACAACAGGAAGTCCAATCCAGAACTGTTCCACCCAGATCAGCTCACGACTGATCTAGTCTAGGTCCTCACAAAGCCATCAATAGCTTACACTCTAAAATTCAGCTCTGCAAGACCAACAAATCCTTCGAGCTCAACCCAACACAATGTTATACCAGATCTGGTCCAGCTCGCAACTACTCAGCAAGCTTCCAAGATGAATTTCATAAACTATATATCTAATGCCCGCTGAGTTGCTACAGAGCCCAGCAACTCTAAACAGCTTGCTCTTCTAAGGACCTAGAGCTATCAGCTCACAACAATCCCGCTTGCTAACACACATCAGCTCACGCTGCTGAGCTTAACCACGGTGTATAACTCTAAGCTGGTCCTATCGTACCATATACCAGCTCACACCAGCAGCGTTTGCTTATGCCTAAAACACATCTTGGCATGGAGAAATCCGACTAGCTTACATCTAAGCTGATCCTCGCGGACTGTTAATCTCAATTTGCATTCCTATAATCCGCTCAGGTTATAGCACTAATTACCTTGGCTAATTATAGTCCTCACATTCTCCCCAGCTTAAGAGATTTCGTCCTCGAAATCAAAAGCAACAACCTGCACCACTAAAACAGATCATAGTACAGACTGGAACGCTAGAGAAATCACAAAGGATGGAAGCACCCGGTGACTTAGGTCTAGGGCCTTATTACATTTAATTTATCTCTCAATTTCTCAATTTCACGCTTCGCTGCTCCAAACCCAAAGCATGGTCTTATTCTTCTACTATTTCTCCTCTCTGTCCCGAAATCTCACTGGAAAATCATGTCTGTTCAGGGTCTGGTCCAGCCCTCTTCATCAGTCCTTAACATAAATGAAAGATTTGTCTCACACTCCCTCGGCTTAGACACATGAGACTCGTCATGTGTCAACAATGTCCCAGTCGGCATCCGCGGTCAGCACATCAAGGATACGCTCCGTTCACAAACTCCATACCGACTGATGAATCTAGGAGCTACCCTACCCCTCAATCACAATTCCATCATAATCTTTGACGGAGGAACTCGCAAGAAGTACTCGATCAAAAGCCTGAAACTCCAAGGACCTACACCTTAGAAGCGCAAACTGGCTTGGCTATCTCGTAAAGTCTTCACTATGGATCGAATCAGATCCTCTTGCTCCTTCACATGCTGCACAAAACCTGGTGAAGACCGTTGATTCCTCTCAACTTCTTCCAGTTGGTAGAGCGATCTGCGCCATGCCAAAAATCTCAAAGGATGTCATCCCGAACCACACTTGGTAGCTAGAACACCACAAAACCACCACCAAGATCGGAAATTCCTTTCAACTAATAGCGAAAAATCATCGCTACTACTCACAGCATGCCTTTCAAAAGCTGCATGACCTGCTCAGATTGGTCACTGGTCGGGTGGTAAGCTACTCTCATAGCCAATCGAGACTCCAAAGTCGTCTGCAAGCTCTTTTAACCTCGGGAAAGATATTCCAGAAATTCTTTCTGGACTCTGTCAATAACAGCATACCATGAAATCTTGCTACATGGTCGATGTACCACCGCACTGTCTTCCTCAAGAAAACAGCCAGCTGTAGGGACACATCGGAACACCTCTCGATCTACGGGTACAATCATCCCAATGACAGTAGTCAAGCATAATCTAGCACAGCTTAACTTACTCAACAACACTGTCACATTAGATTGGTACAAGCGACCATCAGCCAGAACTCTAATCTGTTTCTCAGCTCGAAACATCCAGCTTGACTCAAGCTAAAATCTCCAATCCAAGTAGACCACCACGTCACGCTACCAAGTCGGATAGCTCTACTCATCTCACAATAGCCTAAGGTCAACTCCCAATTTGCGTTGGGAAAATTCTCTCCGAGTTAATTCACCTTACTTTGACCCCCAGGACTCACTCGATGCATAGATCAATTCAACACTAGCGCTTGATGGATAAAATCATACCCATTTTCTCCAAGCACTATCCCCTCTAACTCACGGGGTCAGCAACAGAATCGACCTGGATATCATAAAAAATTCCTCGCTATAGCAGGTGCACATCAGCAAAGATACTCTAGAAATCGAGGAAAATTCGAGCACCGACTCAAAGCTGAAAACGATCTCTCGTTCCAGGAAAACTAGGAACCTCACACGGAAATACGTCAAGAATATCAAGTCTCGGGGAAATCATCAACACTACCTCTTCAAACCAGCCATACTAGATAGCACTATCTCACGGGACAACCTAACTCACGTTGGTAGAAGTATCGGGAGACACTCATCACACCAATGAGGCGGGGTAGACTCAACCCACACGCAAACACAACAGAGCAGACACTCACGTGTGATGTTCTCATGTCAACCTGAAACTCACACAGGATCATCTAATTGCCAAGTACCTGCGATCAATAATTCGGCAACAAGTCAGCTTGCTCCCACGACATCACGTCCACATGAGCCAACGCTGGTCCCGAATACTGAGGTTGGGAAGGCTCTACAAACATAGACGTTTCCGACAACCAATAATCTAATCTCTGAAGCTGAACAGGGAATGCAGTCTCCATGAAGCATCACTAGAAGAACCTGCTGCACAACATAGAATGTGGTTCGCTTGCGGAACACATCCTCGTAACGCCTTCAACTTGCACCCGGATATGGCATGCTCTAGACGGCACAGAAGATTCATCCTGGCTAGCTTTTAGTCGAACTCAAGTTGCCCATTCGAGAAATTCTCCTCGATATCTATCACTCAGTTCATAGCATCGATAAAGGAGGAAGGGAAAATCTGCCATCATCAAAGAGGGACATCCAATCTTAGGCCTGCTACGAACCTAATGCGCTTAGTCTTCTCTCGATCAGCAACATGGAGAACATAGGCGAGAAAGGTAGGAAAATGTCTCGCAGACTCGATCATCCGCAAATCCCCTTGTACCAAGCTATCGAACCCACGCTCCTTGGTTTTATAGTTCTACTCAGGGAAGTACTCCAGATGAAAGATAGTACAAAAACTCTTCCACGAATTCATCGTACCCAAATCTAACAGCGCTTGGGAGGAACCTCTCCTCCAAAGCTTCACAAGGTCTCTCAACTGTAACGTCACCAAACTCAATCTTGACTCATCCTCGCTCTGCACACGGTCTACCAAACCCACCATGTGCTCAAGCTACCCTTCGAGTGCAAGACCACCTTCAGCACCATCGAAGGTAAAAGGATTCACTCGATGGATCGTAGTCAGAACCAGCTCCATACCATTCATTCATCGAGTCAGGTGCTCCACTTCAGTCTCTATCGGTCTTGCATAACGGCACGAAGAAATTCTCGGCTCAGCATCATCCTCCTCTCTAATAGAGGCTCTCACCTCGACAACCTTCCTACCATCTCTACCTCTACCACTACTCAGTGGCAAATAATAGGTACACAAATTAAGCACAACAAGGCAGGTAATCATGTAACAAGCACATGCAGGAGGACAAACACTGTGCCTAGACTCAAGTGTAGTAGAAAAAAATCGAGCTTATCAGTTTAAGCTCTTATACCAAAATATCAAGCCCGGTGCTCTTAATCAGAGATTTAGCACACAAAACACGGAAGCTCAAAAAGTGGATAAAATTTTCTTTTAGGCCTCACTAAAAATCTAATCCTTTAAAATAAGTTCTTACTTAATTACGACTTTAAATCAAAAGACCATTAGAACATCCACAACATAAATATATACATACAACTCCAATCGAAATCAACAACCAAAATATCAAGACCCGGTGCTCTTAATCAGAGATTTAGCACACAAAACACGGAAGCTCAAAAAGTGGATAAAATTTTTCTTTTAGGCCTCACTAAAAATCTATCCTTTAAAATAAGTTCTTACTTAAATTACGACTTTAAATCAAAAGCCATTAGAACATCCACAACATAAATATATACATACAACTCCAATCGAATCAACAACAACAAAATACACTGGGCATCCTATGGTAATGACTCGAGAAAGCATATATAGATATATAACTGGGAACTCAACACTGCGGGACCCCACCAGTTGATGCAACACTCGAACCAGCTGATCTACCTACAAAGGCATGCAATGGCCTAACATCCGGCCAAAGCAGCCCAATGGAAAATAAACGAGGTCAAAACCTCAGTACGAAGAGCAACTCATACAACTAATCGAATCAAGCATGAAACATGACATGTCAGCTACTCAGCTGGCAATCACGACTCCAGTGAAAGCGTTTGGATTCTCAGGCACAGCGACTCAGCTGGCAGATCCAATCTCAACAATCATCGGAATCCAAAACTCAGCGACTCAGCTGGCAATCACGACTCAGTGAAAGCGTTTGGATTCTCAGGCATGAAGACTCAGCCGGCCAATCATGACTAAGTGATTATATCAAATTCCAAAGCACGGCGACTCAGCCGGCAAATCATGACTCATTGATTATTCGGTATCAAAGGAATTCAGGCTCAATATGAATGCGTGTAAGCAATGCCAATAAAATATGAACAGTATGCAATATATCACAGAGCAGCTAAATCAAGCAGCCGTAAATTCACACGCAGGTAATAAACAGCACCACTCAGACTCTACCATGTGATACTAGGCTGAGCGACTCAGCTCACATCCACAACACAACATCATACTACCAATCACATGCAGATCAGCACGGCCACACATCATAACAAGCAGCGCAGCGACTCAGCTCACACATAAGTAATAATACGACACACAACACGCAAACAACTTAGACTCACAAGCATAACATAGGAAAATCAGTTCGGCTTCATAGCACAAGCATACAGTTTTCAGCCTAAAGAATACACGCGACAGGGCTAAGGCAGCTCAGCCTACCACCACCAATTTAAAATTCTTATCTTAAAGCTGTAACTCAAGTTCAGAATTCGTACCTTTGCTCAAAATCTTACCACAGACCTCCAATCCAGGCTCACGGAAGAAGTAGCATGTAACGACCAGAATCTTTTAAATCCACGATTAGAAAGTTATAAGAATTGAGGGATTACATTGAAATGCTATTTTATTCAACTTTTATTTCGGTTGAATTTCAGATTTAAGAATGCAATTGCAGGAGCTGTTTGGTCGATCCTTACAAGCCAATTGGATCCTTCTTTTTAAATAAAATGGTTCGGTTATATAGCATTAGATTTCACTTTAAAATGGAGTAGCACTTTAAAAGATTTTTTGACATATTGATTAAACGTGTTTCTTCCTTAGGCGTTTTTAATTCATATATATAGGATGTTAGCCACATCATGCATCATCTTTTCCAATCAAAAATACTTTCCAAAAAGCAAACGGTGCTCTCTATGAAGAAACCGAGCAAAACCTTTCAAAGATTTTCGAAGGAGATGGGCGGTGCGTACGTGATTTGCCAGATTTCATCTATAATTGTTACAGAATACAGGCAAGTAAACTCTATTTCTTGCTACACTCATGAAAACATATATTCAGTTCTGTATGTATGTTTGTATGTGTTTTTAAAGATTTGAAGATAACTATGGCTGTTCTTCAAAACCCAGAAAATTTCATACTCTGTTTTTATGATGAAGTACGTGTTTACTGAGATTTTGATCCACAAAGATGTTAGAAAATTGTTTGATAATGTTCGTCCAGTCGTTTCTTGAGAATTCTAAAGATTTTCTTCGAAGTAGCTTATTCGATTGATTCCAGAAATTTCTTGAGATCTTTGATTTCTTCAGACTGAGATTTCCTTTATTGATTACGTTCATTCAAATGACTAAGTATGGAATCTGGTTCTTAAACCAAATCTGAGTTTTCTATAATGATCAGATTCTAAGTCAATATTCAGTTTCTCTGTTATTCTAAGTTCATATGCGAGTTTTGTTTCAAATCTGAATTTGGTTAACACTACTATGTTGACCATTGACATCTGAATGACTATATTCAATATCGTTGACATCTGAGTTGACCAACAGTCAGAATCTGATTTTTTTCTTCTTCGTTGAGACACTTACGTGTGATTCAGATTTTCACTTTTCTTTTGTTCAAAACAGATTCGATAAATACAGAAATTACCTATTTGAATTCCTTGTTCATTTCCGCTTCAATTCAAAAGATTAATTCAATTCATTCGAACAGATTTGAGTGACTTATTCAGTCTTCATCTTCGCAAGTATTAGTGAGATTTCTCAAAGTGTTCCAGAACATCATCAGAGCTTTTAAAACTAGTAAATCGTACTTGAAAGGTAAGAAAAACAGATTTACGAAAGAAAAGAAAGAGCAGAAAGAATGTTTACATAGTGTTACAGAAACGTTTTAACAGAAAAGTTTTAAAGATTATGGCCTAAGCAACAGACGGTCACAGGAGAGGGTGAGGACGCTGGCTGACGAACCAGTGTGCCCCTTTCAACTACGGAAGGGACTAAGATATGGTCGACGGACTGTATATCCTTTATATATGATAGATGGGTTTTGTACCCAGCTCTCTGACTCAGATACAGAGTTTGATCAAACGACAGACCTGATGTACATGTGTTTTAGCCATAATTTCCAGAAAAGAAAGAATAGAGCTCAGTGTGATTTTAATCACCAAGCTTACCAGCTCTCTGACTCAGATACAGAGTTTGATCAAACGACAGACCTGATGTACATGTCTTTTAGCCATAATTTCCAGAAAAGAAAGAATAGAGCTCAGTGTGATTTTAATCACCAAGCTTAAAAGAAAATGATTTCAGAACGTATATATTTATGCTTTCATTTCATCCAGATTTCACAGTTCATATTATTTAGCTTATTTATTCTTAAGCTATTCAGACTCAGATTCCAGTAAAGTAACAGATATCGTTTGCATGTGTTATATGTTTTTGATATTCAAAATTTTGCCTGCTGAGCCCTTAGGATCACTAGTTTTCACTGAGTGCAGGTAATGAGTAGTAGGAGCTGGATGGTGACGAGCTTAACAGAAAGATGTGTTTATCGTGGACATCTATTTCCGCTATTGTTCTTATCCAGTTTCGGATTTTGATGTACAAAACTTTAGTTATAGTTTTGGATTGTGACAGATTTCGAGTTTCTTTATTTTGTTGAAATATGTACCCCTATTACTATTTAATGAATTATACAATTTCGTTATTTCAAGACCAGATCTGTTTTAAATTCCGCGCCTTCTATTTGTTTAGATTCGTTTTCCAGATATTGCGTATGGTTTGAATTTAATTGCATCTTAGCCCAGAAATTAGTAGCGAACCGTTATTGTCGACAAGATTGAAATTTTTGTGACTTTCAATTTGAACCCCAAAGTCCTTAATTTAGTTTAAGAAATGTCCAGTCGCTACATAGCAAGCTCGCTATCCAACTTTAGCTATCGGCCAACAGCTCAGGGCCACGCTTGTCCAACAAACTCAAGAGAGCTACGGATCTCCGAAAAACCTCAAACGAAGCTCAACCCAAACTGACAGTGCCAAAATCGAACGCCCTAGCTTCCTTCGACTCCTCTATTCCAGTCGCCATCGGTCTCCAAACTGGTATGAAATTAAAGATCTCGAACAAATGCTTCCAGTAGTAGCACCCTTGCTTAAAACCAGTCGGCCGAATTCCAGAAATCAGAAGAAAAAGCATCGGGTGAACAGTGCTCGCTAGGGTTTCCAGGGGAGATATTTCGAGAAAGGGTGTGTATCGAAATGTGTAAGAAAAAATGACTAAGTGTCGGTCGATACAAGGGTATTTATACTCGCCATACAACAGTTCTCGGCTACAGAGACATCAACATAGATCACGCTCCCAGATCCGATCTACAGTTCTCACAGAGCAGCTCAGAGCTCATCTACTGCTCCATCTTAGGTAGGCAAGCACACCAGATCACGCGTCTCCTCAGCTCACGCATTCAAATCGGATGGCATACACAACATCTTGCGCATACCCAGCTTAGCCTAGAGCTACAGATCAGATCTTACGACCACAACAGAATACGCTCACCCAGCAGCTCAGGCCCTCAACATATTACATCTTCGTAGCTCAGGCCAGATTACGCACTCGGTCAGCTCACGTGAGACCAAAAACTTTTGATCTCGACAGATTGCGCTACCAGATCAGCTCTCGTGCAACTATAAGCTTTCGCTATCCCGTTCAGCTTGCACGCTCAGGCCCGCTCAGAGCGTCCAGCACACGATGCTCTACTCAGCATACAATGGTCAGTTCAGCTCATGGAGCGGTCCGGAAATACTCTCCAAGTTGTATGTCTCAATCAGCTTAAGTTAACCTGTCCAGCTACCCGATCAGTTCTCATACGCTTTCCAACTCTAGCATATTTTTCAGCTTACAAGCCGAGGGCCAGTTCTCGCGCTACTCAACAGATTGCGCTCAATCACAAGTCGGCTCTCGCTCAAAGTTGATTCTCACCAACAGCTCTCACCAAAGCTGAGGACTACGAACAGCTCTTGACGCCAATGTGCATCTCCATCAGCTTACGACCATACGGATGTCGCTCACCAGCACAGACATCTGATCCCTCAGCTCAGAGCTTCCAGGACAACTCCAAGCTGATTTCAGCTTACACTCACACGAAAAATTCTAGGGATGATCATATCTAAGTTGTTGTCCTCAAAACAGCTCGTGACAGAAACTCAACAATCACAACAAGGCAGTCCAATCCAGAACTGTTCCACCCAGATCAGCTCACTTCTGATCTGGTCTAGGTCCTCACAAAGCCATCAACAGCTTACACTCTACATTTCAGCTCTCCAAGGCCAAAAAATCTCGCAAGCTCAACACAACACAATGTTACACCAGACTGGTCCAGCTCGCAACTACTCAGCAAGATTCCAAGCTGAATTCCATAAACTATATATCTAATTCCCTCTTTTTAACACACATACAGAGCCCAGAAAATCTAAACAGCTTGCTCTTCTAAGCACCTAGAGCTATCGGCTCACAACAATCCCACTTGCTAACACACATAAGCTCACGTTGCTGAGCTTAACCACGGTGTATAACTCTAATATGGTCCTTTCGTACCATATACCAGCTCACACCAGCAACCTTTGATTATGCCTACAACACATCTTGGCAAGGATAAACCCGACCAGATTACACCTAAGCTGATCCTCATGGACTGTTAATCTCAATTAGCGTTCCTAATCTTCTCAAATTATAGCACTAATTACCTTGGCTAATTACAGTCCTCACATGTTGTCCATCCACAGAACCCAATTTCGCCTTCTCTGGAGCATGATGCTCCTATGTTTGAGCCTGTTGCTCGTTCCCTTGGGCCTGATGTTCTGGAGAATTCACAGCTTCAGTCCCTTCCACATCGAAACTGTCCTGACATTCTCTTCCACCTACTCTCTACTGAGCTGATTGTTTTGCTGCTGCTTGCCTCTGTTCTTCTTGAGTTGAAACTCAAGAGAAAGAACCTTTGGCTGCGGTGGCTAAGCTGGAGTGGATCCTGTCAATAGATATTTGCGTGCCTCAGACCATGTGATCTACGGAAGATCCACGTTGGCAGCATCTCCTACGATTGAGGCTTCCGGAGCTGCAAGAGGTACACCAGCAAGAGTTCGCAGAGCCCTATGTTGCTTCACAATTTCTTTGATTTCTCGGATTATGAACCAGATATACATGTTATCATAATTAACAGAGGGCTCAGATGGCTTAAAGTTTGCACGGTGCTCATCTACCCGCTTCTGCACCTCCATCTCATATAGCTTGTACAATACTAGCGACCGTCGCTCAAACAGGTCAGGTACCTGCTCCGTCTCAGCCCAAAATAAAAAATGCTCTTTGATTTTGTCCAGATTGTCAAAAGACGATACATCTTGGAGCCTTACCGCAGTGCGGAAGTGTACCCATTTGTCATAATCAACCATTTTACTGGATACATCTTTCCATGCGGTTTTTAGCACTAAATGATAGTGCTCCTCCACTGGGTTAGGTCGGGAAAAAGCTTCCAACATCTCTTTGTACTTTTCTGCTGGATCGATCTTGGGCAGAAAGTGAGTCGCTCAGTTGATCTCCCCGATTTGCATAATGTTTGAACGCAACAACTGCCAGCTGCGAGATACTCTCCCTCAGTTGTGTACGTGGCTATAGTTTCGGTTTCTTGCTAAACCATGAAATTAGTCTATCACCCAAAAACTGGCAAGTTCCACTAGTGCTACGCCGATCAATCCTGCAACCTGTGTGATCTGCCTCACTGTATCCAATCAAATTTAAACTTGAGTCTTTGGGATATCAAAGACCCACATTCTGCGTGCCCTTAAGATATTTAAATATACGTTTAACAGCCATGTAGTGAGACTGTTTTGGATCAGCTTGGAACCTTGCACATATACAAACTGATAACATAATGTCCGGTCTGCTTGCGGTTAGGTTCAATAAAGATCCAATCATCCCATGATACATTGTTACCTCAACGGTAGTTCCAGATTCATCTTTATCCAGTTTGATTTAAGTATTCATTGGATTAGCTGCAGACGAGCAATTTCCATCCCAAACTTCTTGAGAAGTTCCTTTGTATAATTCGCTTGGTTGATGAAAATTTCATTCTCAAGCTGATTTACTTGTAAGCCTAGGAAAAATGTTAGCTCCCCCATCATGCTCATCTCGAACTTATCCTGCATAAGCTTGGAAAATTTGTCACAAAGCTTAGAATTAGTCGAGCCAAATATGATGTCATCGACATAAATCTGTACCAGGAAGACATGATCATTTTTAACGAATTTAAAAAATGTCTTGTCGACAGAACCAATAATAAAATTATGATCAATAAGGAACTTGGACAGAGTATCATACCAAGATCGAGGAGCTTGTTTCAGATCGTACAGAGCTTTATCAAGCTAATATACGTGTTCCGGTCTGGTATGATCTACGAAGCCAGGAGGTTGTGTAACATACACTTCCTCATTAAAGATGACATTTAAGAATGCACTTTTGACATCCATCTGATAAATTTTAAAATTCTTAAATGAGGCATATGTACGAAATATTCGGATGGCCTCTATCCTAGCTACAGTGGCAAAGGATTCCTCAAAGTCTATGCCTTCTTCTTGCTGTTGGGGATCCGGATCCGCCCCCGGTCAGGCAGCGGAAGAACAAAAATATATAGAACCGGGAGGCGATCAATACGAAAAATCAACAATCAAGGTATCAACATACATAGGGTGTTTCAGGCGCGTTACCTCGCTGGCACTTGTGCCTGGCTCCAACCGGTGTTTCAAGAACCCGGCGCTTCTCGGTAGATTGCGGTAGATACGCCAATCCGGTCCACGACCAGATCCGAGACTCCTTCGTCAGACTGCACTAGAAGTCCTGAAGAGATCAGCAAGATCGGATTCTCCTTGAAAAGTTGGCCGGAAACTAATTTCCGGCGAAGTAGCGGCGGCGGGCGGCGGCGGGCGGCGCACGGCGGCGGCGAGGAAGAAGAGAGGAGGCGGCGGTGCTTAGGGTTTTGAGCCTAGGGTTATATGGAGTAGTGTACAGTTCAATTGAAGTCTCTTAATTAAGTCTAATCATATATAGACTTAAAGTTGGACTTGGGCCGGTCCAACGGGCCCGGGTCCAAATGACGATATCAATCGCTGCGACTTCATCGTAACTCCGATCGCCGATCAGATCGGACCGATCGACTCAATTTCCAAAACTGAATGTTATGATGTGAAAACAATTTTTCTAGATTATCAAACCCTAAACTAGCAAAATAGACCGTTTGTCCCCTCACAGAGTCAACCTACG
>KV013486.1:161289-184756 GCA_001598015.1 Dorcoceras hygrometricum
TTATGACCCCAAGTGAGTCGGCAAACGGGTCAAAGTGAGACGCCTATCATATAGAGTCTCAATGACGTTTCGAGTCGTGAGGACTAATCAGTACAACCAAGACCTCGGACTTATCCACTCGACAAATGGTAACCACTTGGAAAGTCCGAAGGATGGTAGTTCGATAGATCACCAGGTCACTATCTACCTGCATGCTCAGAACATCACAATGTTCCCTACCAATGAAACATGGTACTTCGCATCGCAGATACTAGTCTCGAACTCGGGCGGCCTTATCCTCATTTTGACGGCCCAATCGACTAGGAACATGTTCAGAATACACAGCGACTATTAGATGTGTTTCATGATAGCCGTCATACCCACTATCACATCTAACTTACGCTTTAGTGTATTCTAGGTCTTTACTCAACACAATTGTAAATCATTACACACATAATGAAAGTAAAGAATGCCATATAAAACAATGCGAATATCATATATAAAGATCGTTTGTACAAGAGTCAATAAAGCCCACACGCCACAAGTTGGCTAGTTGGGCATCTACTCTAACACTTGCCTATAGCCTTGAGCTACTAGCCTAGATTTATTTCGAACAACATTTCCATTCTCATCAAATTTAGGCCTTGAGCTACTAACCTAGATTCATTTCGAACAACATTTCCATTCTCATCAAATTTGTTCCTAAGACCCATTTAGTACCTATAATTTTCTGGTCAGTAGGTCTAGGAACTTGTTAGGATCGATTTATCCTCTAAGTATTTTCATTTACTAGCTATTAGTTTAATAACCAGCACTTAGAGGGTATAAATAGTTCGAGTGAAAAACACAAGATCCATCTGGACGCTGAAACCGGTTCGCAATAAGCAAGCTGGTTTCAGCTGGTTGGTGAAACCAACTCAATGATATAGCGAGCGCTTAAACACGCTGGTGTTGGGGAACCACGGCGGATCCGGATCACGCCTCCCGGCGAGGCAGCGGAAGAACAAAATTGGGCCGGGAGACAATCAATACAATTCAAAATTAATCATGCTATGACCATTCATAGGGTGTTTCTCGGGGTTACCTTTCTGGCAACTCGTGCCTGACTCCGACCAGTTTCGCGAGGAAACCGGCACTTCACGGTAGGCGGCGGTAGATTATGTCAATCAGGTCCACGACCAGAAGCGATACTACTTCGTCAGCCTGCACTAGAAGGCCTGACAAGATCGGCATGGACGGATTCTCCTCGTCAAGTTGGCCGGAACAAATTCCGGCGAAGCGAGGCGGCGGCGGCGGCGCAAGGCGCAAGGCGGCGGCGGCGGCTGCCTTTTGAGAGAGGAGAGGGCGGCGGCTACTAGAGCTTTTAGGGTTAGGGTTTGTTGCAAGTTATGAGTGATTAAGTCTAAGTCTACCTTAAGTAGACTTGATGATGGACTTGGACCGGCCCAACGGGCCCGGGTCCAACGGATGAACATTCGGTTCATCCCCATCACCGTGACTTCATCGTAACTCCGATCGCCGATCAGATCGGACCGATCGACTCAGTTTCCAAAACTGAATACTATGATCTGAAAAACCATTTTTTGATAGTGCCTGCAAGAACCAGTCGGTCGTGGTTAGCGTACTGTACGGTCCTTTCAATCCATATATCACGATCAGATCAACGACCATTGGTAAATCGAGAGTCGCTAAAGATCCGATAGCTATGCATTCATCTTGGAGATCGAATAGTGACATCGCGAGTGTACCTAGGTAAACACATTTACCTAAAACACTTCTAGTACTCTGGCCAGAGATTTATACACTATTATCCCCTCAGATAGCATAGGATATCCACGCATGTCTGTGAGCGGTGAATCCTCGACAACGATGCATCGACTCCTACATGCATCGGGGTCTCACCCAATCCCGACGCCTTATGACCCCAAGTGAGTCGGCAAATGGGTCAAATTGAGACGTCTATCATGTAGAGTCTCAATGACGTTTCGAGTCGTGAGGACTAATCAGTACAACCAAGATCTCGGACTTATCCACTCGACAAATGGTAACCATTTGGAAAGTCCGAACGAGGGTAGTTCGATAGATCACCAGGTCACTATCTATCTGCATGCTCAGAACATCACAATGTTCCCTACCAATGAAACATGGTACTTCGCATCGCAGATACTAGTCTCGAGCTCGGGCGGCCTTATCCTCATTTTGACGGCCCAATCGACTAGGAACTAATTCAGAATACACAGTGACTATTAGATGTGTTTCATGATAGCCGTCATACCCACTATCACATCTAACATACACTATAGTGCATTCTAGGTCTTTACTCAACGCAATTGTTAATCATCATAAAACATAATGAAAGTAAAGAATGCCATATAAATAAATGCGAATATCATATATAAAGATTGTTTCATACAAGAGTCTATGAACCCACACGCCACAAGTTGGCTAGTTGGGCATCTACTCTAACAATCTCCCACTTGTCCTAAAGCCAACTACTCATCAGACGCAGTCCCATTGTTTCACGATGTTTTTCAAACAACGGTCCAGGCGAGGGCTTCGTAAGTGGATCAGAAACATTGTCCGCAGAGGCGACTCTCTCAGCTGCTATGTCACCTCTAGCCACAATATCACGGATTATGTGGTATTTTCTCAGTATGTGTTTGGATCTTTGGTGAGACCTAGGCTCCTTTGCTTGCGCAATGGCACCCATGTTGTCGCAGTACACCGGGACTGGACCAACTCCATTAGGAATGACGCCCAACTCTTGGACGAAATTCCTTATCCAAACGGCCTCCTTAGCAGCAGCTGATGATGCGATGTACTCAGCCTCAGTGGTTGAATCCGCGATGGTGTCTTGCTTGGAACTCTTCCAAGAGACAGCACCACCATTGAGCATGAATACAAATCCAGAGGTTGATTTCGAATCATCCACGTCACACTGGAAGCTAGAATCAGTGTAGCCTTCCAGTTTCAGTTCACCACCCCCATAGACCATGAACATATTCTTAGTCCTTCGTAAGTACATAAAAATATCCTTCACATCCTTCCAATGCAATTGGCCGGGGTTGGCCTGGTAGCGGCTCGTGACACTCAGAGCATATGCGACATCCGGTCTAGTCGAGATCATGCCATACATAATACTACCTATTTCCGAAGCAAATGGCACACGTGTCATACTCTCTATCTCCTCATCAGTCTTCGGACACATAGACTTAGATAGAGTGACCCCGTGGCACATAGGTAGGTGTCCTCTCTTGGACTCTTCCATAGAGAACCTCTTAAGTATGGAATCGATGTAGGTGGCCTGGGTGAGTCCGAGCATCTGTTTCGATCTATCCCGATAGATCTGTATTCCAAGAATATAGGATGCTTCACCCATGTCCTTCATCGAAAATCTGCTTGACAACCAAACTTTAGTTGACTGCAGCATTCCTACATCATTCCCAATGAGTAGAATGTCATCAACATAAAGTACAAGGAATGTCACAGCGCTTTTAACTACCTTCTTATACACACATGGCTCCTCGGGATTCTTGATGAAACCAAATTCCTTAATTTTTTCATCGAATCTCCGGTTCCAACTTCGCGATGCTTGTTTGAGACCGTAGATCGATCTCTGAAGCTTGCATACCTTATGCTCGCTTCCAACAGATGTGAAACCCTCAGGCTGCGTCATATAGATCTCTTCCTTAATATTTCCATTAAGGAACACAGTTTTCAAATCCATTTGCCATATCTCATAGTCGTACCATGCGGCTATGGCTAACAAAATTCTAATCGACTTGAACATTGCGACTGGCGAGAATGTTTCATCATAGTCAACACCTTGCCTTTGAGTGTAACCTTTCGCGACCAGTCGCGCCTTTTAGGTCATTACCTTACCATCAGGCCCAAGTTTCCTCTTGTATACCCATTTACACCCAATAGGAACAATTCCTTCGGGAGGATTAACAAGAGTCCAAACTTGGTTAGAATGCATTGAGTCAAGCTCAGACTGCATTGCTTCAAGCCACAAATTAGAATCAGCATCGGAAATTGCCTCCTTGAAGGTTCTTGGATCAGATCCAACAACTTGATCACCTTGATCATCTTCAAGGAGAAAACCATATCTCTCAGGAGCCCTAGGAACCCTTTCGGATCTCCTAGGTGCGACCATTTTTGGTATTGGCTCTGGAGGTGCGGGAGACTCACCTGGTACTTCGATTGGATCTTGAACCTCTTCGAGTTCTACTACTGCCCTTTCTATCAAGTAGAAATTCCCTTTCCATAAAGGTGGCATTCCTAGAAACAAACATTTTTGTTTCGCTGGGATAGTAGAAGTAGTATCCAATGGAATTCTTTGGATACCCAATGAAGTAGCTTAAGATGGATATCGTATCCATCTTATCTCCCACTGTCTACTTTACGTAAGCAGGATATCCCCAAATCCTCATGTATGAGTACTTGGGTGGTTTGCCCATCCATATCTCATATGGAGTCTTATCCACTGCCTTGGTGTGGACATTGTTCAACAACATTGCCGCCGTTTCGAGCGCATAGCCCCAAAACGAGGTGGAAAGTTCAGTGAAGCTCATCATAGATCGAACCATGTCCAACAAGGTCCGATTACGACGCTCCACTACACCATTGAGCTGTGGTGTGGCCGGAGGGGTCCACTGTGCGAGAATCCCATTCTCTTTCAGATAGTATTGAAATTCAGCACTCAAGTATTCGCCACCTCGATCGGATCGGAGTGCTTTAATACTTTTACCTAGTTGATTTTCTACTTCAGCCTTGAATTCTTTGAACCTTTCAAAGGATTCAGACTTGTGCTTCATTAAGTACAAGTACCCATACCTATAGTAATCGTCGGTAAAGGTGATGAAGTATGTGTGACCATATTTAGTACCAATACTAAACGGGCCGCACACATCATTATGGATCAAATCCAATAGGCCTTGAGCACGCTCACCCTTGCCCTTGAAGGGTTGCTTAGTCATCTTTCCCTTAAGACAAGATTCACAAGTCGGTAGGGAGTTAATGTCTGACAGATCAAACATGTCACTCCTAACTAACTTGTTCATCCTACTTAGAGAAATATGACCTAGCCTAGCGTGCCAAAGTTGTGCTGGGTTCAAGTTATCGTGTTTCCTTTTAATCGTTGTTGTATGTGCTTCGACATCGCAAGTTGGAACGTCTTTCAATTTTAAGGTGTATAAATCGTTTTCGCGTTCCCCAATTCCAATTAAACATTCATTCTTGTAAATATTGCAAATCGAATTAGCAAACATACAAGAATATCCATCACTATCAAGCATAGAAACAGATAAATGTTCTTTATTAAATTCGGGATTAAGAGACATATTTATTTCAATATAAAACATACCTTTCGCAGTTCGCAACTGCTCGAGGTACTCCTTGCAGTTCCTCCTCCAATGCCCAGGCTTGTGGCAGTGGTGGCAAATATCCTCAGACTTGTTCGGTTTGGAAGCCTTTGCCTTTGTCTTCTTGGCGGACTTTTCCTCCTTCGCAGGAGCAGAACGCTTCTTGCTCTTGCGTCTGGGCCCCTACTTCGCAGAGGAAGAAGAGCCCATAAGGAGGACGGGTTTGTCCTTCTTTATGGTTCCTTTGAACACTACAAGCATGTTAACCACCTCTTCAAGGGTGGCTGCCAGCTTGTTCATGTTGAAGTTGACCACAAAGGGGTCAAATGCAGCAGGCAGTGAGAGGAGAAGTACATCCACCGACAGCTCGTGTGGAAGTGCGATATCAAGGCCCGACAGCTTTTCAACGAGCCCAATCATACGAACCCCATGCTCGTGGACCGAAGTCCCATCGCGCATGCGGCTTGTCATAAGCTCCTTGACAGCCGTGAACCTCTCATGTCGAGAGTTCTCCCCGTACAGTTCTTTGAGATGAAAAAGTATGTCAGCAGCATACTTTGTCTTCTCAAAACGCCGTTGCATTTCATTGGACATCGATGCCATCACATAGCATCGAGCTTTAACCTCGTCGTCCCACCATTGTTTAAGCGTTACCAGCTCCTCAGGGTTGATATCTGCAGGGGCTTCCTTCGGAGGACTCTTCTCTATCGCATAAAAAAGTTTCTCCGAAGCCAATACAAGATTGAGGTTGCGGAGCCAGTCTTGGTAGTTCAGACCGGTGAACCTGTTGCTATCCAGTATAGCAGCGAGCGGGTTTTTCATTGAAACCATTTTATAATGCAGTAATACTAAAAAGGAAAGCAGACAAACATCACTAACTATATATAAAATAAACGCTAAGACACAGAACAAGGTCGTTAAGTTTTATGAATTACCCTCCCACTACTTTAACGATTTCACCACCCTCTAATGAAATCGAGAAAACAGGTTTCTTTAGTGGGTACACGGAGCCCAATCAAGCGATCATGGACCCGAATAATATTAGCCATCCATGAACCCCAAAAGGTAGTTTCCGATTGCAGCCGGTGCAACCTCCATGTATTCACCTCACGTCCAGTAAGGGCCCAATAATATGACGCCGTTTACTATCACGTGTCAAGATGACCCATCAATGTTGAGTCGTGAAGGACGGTCCCCTTAACGTCCTCAATAATATGAGCCAACGTTAAAGGGAGTTCCAACCGAACTCACAACAATTGTCAATGGCATGGACAGCTTTCCGGCATACATGACCCCCTCAATAATATGAGCCGGGCCATGTATACGGGTAGCATCGACGTACACCCATTGTTGATGGAAGGTAGGGAGATTTAAACAAATTTAAATACCCTTTAGTTTATCGAATAAACATTTATCTTGATATAAGTTTTAAATCATATTTAAAATGAGGGATTTTATTTTTGAAAATTTGGTCTCATGCATTTATTTTAAATCAAATTTAAAACATGCAACATGCGGATTCAACTAACTATATATCAATATATATAAATATTGGGATGATCGATCGCGAGAGCTATGCGGTCCGTGGTTGCCAGTCACGGACCTAGGTCCAATCCTAGGGATAATGCAATATGCAATGCATTCCTATTACAATGCTTTCGGTTTTACAGATCTTCGGTCTTCGATATTCTTGATCGTCATTGTCTACCGTCTTCGGATGTCCTCCCACTAAATCTAGTAATTTTACATTTAAATTTACCATGACATACAAGAGATACATTTATCAAGGGGTGGGAACGGGCCACAAACAGGCCCACTTCAAAAGATAATCAAAATATTTACAAACCGAATCACAAAAACCTATCGCATACACCTAACAAATTGGGCACGGCTCTCGATCATCCCAATCAGTCGCACGCCCAGCGGCGAGGACCATGCGCAACCAGTGCGCAAGAGGCTGGAAACCAGCAGGCCACCATGCGCGCAATCGACGCACGATAAACAGCCATCGGCCGCGCGACGCTTCACGGGACAGCGGCCAGCGGGTGGCGCATCCAGGCGTGAAAATCACGGCAGCCAATGCGCAATCGCTCGCGCGGAAGAGCTGCATGTCTTGGCCGGAAGTTTCTGGCCATTGCGCGGCCAGCGCGCAATCCTGTGCGCACACATGCACGCGGTGGGGCGCCGCCACGCATGGCGGCGCTCAGCCGTTGTTCCAAAAATTTTGTTGATTCGATCTGAAAATTTCAAGATTAGATACAATAAGGCAGTAATCGTATTGATCAGATCCGAACCTTGGCTCTGATACCACTGTTGGGGAACCACGGCGGATCCGGATCACGCCTTCCGACGAGGCAGCGGAAGAACAAAATTGGGCCGGGAGACGATCAATACAATTCAAAATTAATCATGCTATGACCATTCATAGGGTGTTTCTCGGGGTTACCTTTCTGACAACTCGTGCCTGACCCGACCAGTTTCGCGAGGAAACCGGCACTTCAAAGTAGGCGGCGGTAGATTACGTCAATCAGGTCCACGATCGGAAGCGAGACTCCTTCGTCAGCCTGCACTAGAAGGCCTGACGAGATCGGCGCGGACGGATTCTCCTCGTCAAGTTGGCCGGAACAAATTCCGACGAAGCGAGGCGGCGGCGGCCTTTTGAGAGAGGAGAGGGCGGCGGCTACTAGAGCTTTTAGGGTTAGGGTTTGTTGCAAGTTATGTGTGATTAAGTCTAAGTCTACCTTAAGTAGACTTGATGATGGACTTGGACCGGCCCAACGAGCCCGGGTCCAACGGATGAACATTCGGTTCATCCCCATCACCTTGACTTCATCGTAACTCCGATCGCCGATCAGATCGGACCGATCGACTCAGTTTCCCAAACTGAGTACTATGATCTGAAAAACCATTTTTCAGAACCCCAGTGCAAAATGACCGTTTTGCCCCTCAACAGCGGAAATCACGATTTGACCCCTGTTGACTTTTAGGAAGTCGCACTCCCCAAAATCCTCCTCAAGTGCTCAACACATTGAGCTCAGTATCCATGCGGGAATCTCGAATCCAGTACTTGTGTGACCCTCAATGGTTCAGGGATATAGCTAGCCGTGGGCCCACAACCATTGTGGCTCCGGAATCACAATTCCGGACTTGCCCAACGGATCATGGTAAGAGCATCTAGAAACATCGCCCCATGATCCCCTAGGTATCACTGATAGTGCCTGCAAGAACCAGTTGGTCGTGGTTAGCGTACAGTACGGTCCTTTCAATCCATATATCCCGATCAGATCAACGACCATTGGTAAATCGAGAGTCGCTAAAGATCCGATAGCTATGCATACATCTTAGAGATCGAATAGTGACATCGCGAGTGTAACTAGGTAAACACATTTACCTAAAACACTTCTAGTACTCTGGCCAAAGATTTATACACTATTATCCCCTCAGATAGCATAGGATATCCACGAATATCTGCGAGCGGTGAATCCTCGACAACGATGCATCGACTCCTACATGCATCGGGGTCTCACCCAATCCCAACGCCTTATGACCCCAAGTGAGTCGGCAAACGGGTCCAAGTGAGACGCCTATCATGTAGAGTCTCAATGACGTTTCGAGTCGTGAGGACTAATCAGTACAACCAAGACCTCGGACTTATCCACTCGACAAATGGTAACCACTTGGAAAGTCCGAACGAGGGTAGTTCGATAGATCACCAGGTCACTATCTATCTGCATGCTCAGAACATCACAATGTTCCCTACCAATGAAACATGGTACTTTGCATCGCAGATACTAGTCTCGAGCTCGGGCGGCCTTATCCTCATTTTGACGGCCCAATCGACTAGGAACTAATTTAGAATACACAGTGACTATTAGATGTGTTTCATGATAGCCGTCATACCCACTATCACATCTAACATACACTATAGTGCATTCTAGGTCTTTACTCAACGCAATTGTTAATCATCATACAACACAATGAAAGTAAAGAATGCCATATAAATAAATGCGAATATCATATATAAAGATTGTTTCATACAAGAGTCTATGAACCCACACGCCACAAGTTGGCTAGTTGGGCATCTACTCTAACAGCTGGTTCCAGCTGGATGCTAAAACCAGCTCAATATAAGTCCGAACGAACTGGTTGTCTAACTTGATCTGCAATAGATCAGTGTTATTGAATACTTGTGCACCGAGATACAGATGAGTAATGAATATAAATCTTGTGGAAATAACTCAAACTGCACTCTAAATTCGAAAGCTCGATTGAACAGTTTTATGCGTCAAACAGATATGCAATGCTTATGAATGTAAGCACTGAAAATGGTAAAGAAAATACGCTCAATTTGTTTATGAAAGTTCGGAGCTCAATCTCCTACATCTCCCCTTCTTCCGCAACGGGAAGGATCCACTAGAAGTCTTTGATTACAACGACCCTCGCTGCAACCCACTCCTACGACCCCCAGCCACAAGAACTCCTATCCATACCACTGCACACCAGCCAGCAAGCTGCATGTGTCTAACTCACTTCTTTACTGCCTCAGTGAGAAAGGCGACACTTTTTTACCGTCTCAGTGCGAGACTACATACACTTGTTTAACGTCTCAGTGTGAAAGACAACTAGACTTGTTTAACGTCACTGTCCAAAGACTACAATGGAGAGTTCTGAATTACATTCACTTTAATCAGTTTCGCTCAATCTCTCGAATATGAGTGAATGTGTATGTGTGTGAGATTTACAGTGTAAGCATAATCTCTCAATAATTAAATCTCACACACACTGGGAAGTGCTCCTTATCCGAGCTGGTTTTTCATTGTCTTCCTAGGTTCAGTGTTGTGCGTTTCTTGATTTTCTGTTTTGACTTCGCACAACTATACTCTCTCTGGTTTTTGCGCATGCTCTGCCTGATATATAAAACCTCATCTTGGATTTATCCATTGGACACAAATTTGTAGCCGTTCTGAAAAGTCTTCTGACGCATTTGTACTTTGTGTCCTTTGGCTTTTAATGTGTTGCAGGCTTTATATGACTTGAGCTCTTTTCATCGGCACTTCTGCAGCCTTTGATCACTTTGAGCTCTGTTTTCTTGTGCCTGATGTGGATAAGACAAAACAAATCAGTTTGAACCAATTAATTTGGTCTTCATTTGATTGTTCAAACTGATTTGTTTGACCAGATTGATTTGTCTGGTTCTGGTTTCTCAGCTTGTTTCTTTGTCAAGCTGGTTGCTCCTTCAGCTCTTACAGAGCTCTCTCCTTCTCCTCACCAGCTTCTTTGTTCTCGTCTTCGAGCTGATCTTCTTCTAGAGAAGCTTCTGCATCTGCGCCTCTTTTTGTCTACAGCTGAGCTTGTTTTGTTCTTTCCTGCTCTTGAGCTGCTTCGAGGCTCCAGCTTTTCTCCATTCCCAGCTGGTCACCAACCAGATGGTTGATATATCTGTGAGATCAAACTTCTCACAGATATCATACGGCCAGCTGGTTTGTATGCTCCCGACTGGTCTTCTTAACTTCAAGCCGATTTGTCCTTAACCATCTGGGCTCTATTCTTCTCGTCAAGAGCCCTAGTGTTGCTTGCTGGTCCAGTTGGTCCATTTAGACACCTTATCCAAACCATCGGCAAGCACACCTTTCTTTCACTGGTTGAGCTGCACTCCAGCACCAGCGAATATATCCCATCTTCTATGGGGTATAATACCCAGTTCAGAATCAGTCTTCCCAAGGACTGAGATCTTTATGATGAACTGGTTATGGCCGTGATCAATGATCAAGCGTGCACTTGATCACTGCTCTTGTATACGGCTTCGGACTCAATCACTGCTCTTGTACACTGCACTTGATCTGCGCTTGAGCTGTTCTGCACTTCAACATTCCGCACTTGAACTCTGATCTTCATTCTCTGCGCTTGATCTTCATGCTGCTCCAATTCCAAACTGGTGAACCAGCTTGGTGATCCCTGCACTTCTGGAGGTAAACTGTTGTACCAGCTTGGGCGTCCCCTCACTGTTCCAGTTTGGATATCTTTATGTCTACTCCAGTCTTAGCAAGCTGCGCATGTAATGTAGAGCGTTAGTACAATAGAAGAAGATTTTGTGTGAATCAAAACTTAGATTCTGATCTGTAAAACAGATCCAACAATCTCCCCATTTTTTACTTACATAAAATCTGGATAAACATATGCACGTATGTTTATGTGTGAAAATATTTCTCCCCCTTTTTGTGAGAATCAAAAAAGAGTTTGAAATCTTGTCTCCCCCTTAATGTTTAAAGTAAAACTCCCCTTCAACAGAACATGGGGTGATTTTATTTTCGAAATAAAAGTGTTATGCACAGGGAGACAGTTTTGTAGGCAACTTCATGTATGCATGAGATTTTGAAAATTCTATGTCACTCAAAAATTTTCATTAATTAGGACCAGAGCAGCAATAAAAGATTCAATTCACAGAATATCTTCCATTTCTCCCTAAGGCTTAGCCTCGTTCCGCCTTAGAGATCTTGGCATCCACAGACCTCGCGCAATCTATCAGCTCGTCGGAAGAGATGTTGCAGCTTTTTCCTTTTGATAAATTGCTCTGCAATTCAATAGACATTCCTCACCCTACCATATGCAATGAGTTTTGAAAACCTTAAAAATTTTGTAGCATAGATAGGCTTTCGAACGACTATCAGAGCAGACATAAGTTTAAAAACTGTTAAAAACATTTTTCGAAGAAAATATACTATTCAAGAACAACCTCCTCTGATACCACTTGTTAGGATTGATTTATACTCTAAGTATTTTCATTTACTAGCTATTAGTTTAATAACCAGCACTTAGAGGGTATAACCAGTTCGACTGAAAAGCGCAGGATCCAGCTGGACTCTGAAACCGGTTCATAATAAGCAAGCTGGTTTCAGCTGGTTGTTGAAACCAGCTCAATCATATAGCGAGAGCTTAAACACGTTGGTTCCAGCTGGATGCTGAAACCAGCTCGATATAAGACCGAACGAACTGGTTATCTAACTTGAGCTGCAATAGCTTAGTGTTCTTGAATACTTGTGCACCGAGATACAGATTGAGTAATGAATATAAATCATGCGAAAATAAGTCAAACTGCACTCTAAATTCGAAAGCTCGATTGAACAGTTTTATGCATCAAACAGATATGCAATGCTTATGAATGCAAGTACTGAAAATGGTAAAGAAAATACGCTGAATTTTTTTACGGAAGTTCGGAGCTCAATCTCCTACATCTCCCCTTCTTCCGCAACGGGAAGGATCCACTAGAAGACTTTGATTACAACGAACCTCGCTGCAACCCACTCCTATGACCCGCAGCCGCAAGAACTCCTAGCCACAACACTGCACACCAGCCCGCAAGCTGTGTGTGTCTAACTCACTTCTTTACTGCCTCAGTGCGAAAGACTACATACATTTGTTTAACGTCTCAGTACGAAAGATAACTAGACTTGTTTAACGTCTCTGTCCAAAGATTACAATGGAGATTTCTGAATTACATTCACTCTAATCGGTTTCGCTCAATCTCTCGAATATGAGTGAATGTGTATGTGTGTGAGATTTACAGTGTAAGCATAATCTCTCAATAATTAAATCTCACACACACTGGGAAGTGCTCCTTATCCGAGCTGGTTTTTCATTGTCTTCCCAAGTTCAGTGTTGTGCGTTTCTTGATTTTCTGTTTTGAATTCGCACAACTATACTCTCTATGGTTTTTGCGCATGCTCTCTTTCTGTTTCATTGCGCCTGATATATAAAGCCTAATCTTGGATTTATCCGTTGGACACAAATTTGTAGCCGTTCTGAATATTCTTCTGACACATTTGTACTTTGTGTCCTTTGGCTTTTAATGCGTTGCAGGCTTTATATGACTTGAGCTCTTTTCATCGACACTTCTGCAGCCTTTGATCACTTCGAGCTCTGTTTGCTTGTGCCTGATGTGGACAAGACAAACCAAATCAGTTTGAACCAATTAATTTGGTCTTCGTTTGATTGTTCAAACTGATTTGTTTGACCAGATTGATTTGTCTGGTTCTGGTTTTTCAGCTTGTTTCTTTGTCAAGTTGGTTGCTCCTTCAGCTCTTACAGAGCTCTCTCCTTCTCCTCACCAGCTTCTTTGTTCTGGTCTTCAAGCTGATCTTCTTCTAGAGCAGCTTTTCCATCTGCGCCTCTTTTTGTCTGCAGCTGAGCTTGTTTTGTTCTTTCCTGCTCTTGAGCTGCTTCGGGGCTCCAGCTTTGCTCCATTCCCAGCTGGTTGATATATCTATGAGATCAAACTTCTCACAGATATCATACGGCCAGCTGGTTTTTCTGCTCCGGTTGGTCTTCTTAACTTCAAGCTGGTTTGTCCTTAACCAGTTGGGCTCTATTCTTCTCGTCAAGAGCCCCAGTGTTGCTTGCTTGTCCACTTGGTCCACTTAGACACCTTATCTAAACCATTGGTAAGCACACCTTTCTTTCACTGGTTGAGCTGCACTCCAGCACCAGTGAATATATCCCATCTTCTTTGGGATATAATACCCAGTTCAGACTTCCCAAGGACTGAGATCCTTATGATGAACTGGTTATGGTCGTGCTCAATGATCAAGCGTGCACTTGATCACTGCTCTTGTACGCTGCACTTGATCTGCGCTTGAGCCGTTCTGCACTTCAACATTCCGCACTTGAACTCTGATCTTCATTCTCTACGCTTGATCTTCGTGCTGCTCCAATTCCAAACTGGTGAACCAGCTTGGTGATCTCTGCACTTCTGGAGGTAAACTGTTGTACCATCTTGGGTGTCCCCTTACTGTTCCAGCTAGATATCTTCGACTAGTCCAGCTCAGGCGTCCCCTCACTGTTCCAGTTTGGATATCTTTATGTCTACTCCAGTGTTAGCAAGATGCGCATGTCATGTAGAGCGTTAGTACAATAGAAGCATATTTTGTGTGAATCAAAACTTAGATTCTGATCTGTAAAACAGATCCAACAGAACTAGATGCCATACTTTACTACGTTCGAATTGGCTAAGTTCTTTTTGCATAGCTTATATTCAGCTCGGGTCCACTAAGACCTCTTCTACCTTCTTGGGCTCTATATGCGATATGAAAGAAGAATTAAGATATTCGCTTATCATCTGGCCTCGTGTCCTAAGGGGTGCAGTAGGGTTACCGATGACCAGTTCGGGTGGATGATCTTTATGCCACCAGAAACCTGGTCTATATGAGGTCGACGCTTTCTGTTCCCCCTGCGTTACAGCTGGATTGTCTTGATCTACACTTGTTGGAGTACCACTTGGTATATTGGGTTCATTAGCTTGCACATGCTCTCCAGCTTGATCATGATCTGGACCAGCTTGCCCAACATCTTGAAAGTCTGCGTTGGTAATAGGCATGTCTAGTGTGTGCTGGTCACCAGCTTGATATCTTTTATGTGCCTCATCATCACTTGATCCCTCCAGATTAGTAGATTCCAAACGAGTGCACAGATCATTTAGCTTTGAAGCTGATGTTGATCTGAAGCTGGTTTCATCAAACACCACATGAGCTGATTCTTTAACAGTTAGTGTCCTGTTGTTGAAGGCTCGATAGGCTCGACTTACAGCTAAGTATCCCAGAAATATACATGCATCAGATTTGACATCAAAATCTCTTAGGTATGTTTTACCGTTAATGTGGATAAAACATCTACATCCAAACACCCTGAAATAGGATATATCAGGTTTCTTGTCATTCCAGATCTCATATGGTGTAACCCCATGTCTCTTATTTATCATCGATCTATTTTGATTATAGAAAGTGGTGTTTACTGCTTCAGCCCAAATTTATTTGAAATACCGGAACCAGCAATCATTGTTGTGGCAGCTTCCTTTAAAGTTCAGTTTCGACGCTAAGATAACCCGTTCTGCTGAGGTGTTTTAGCTGCACTCAACTCATGTTTGATTCCAATGTCATCCAGATAAGAGGATATTTTAAAATTTAAAAACTCTGTTCCTCTGTCACTCCTAATCCGGTTGATATTACAAGATTGCTCATTTTGTAAGAATTTCAAAAGCTTGATCAGCTGGTCGGATCTTTGGAGTTCAAAACAACACCCAAGTAAATTTGAAAATTATCAACTACAACAAGGTTGTACCTCATTTCCCCTAAGCTGGTTACGTGAGGTTTTATTAATGCCTCTAGTGTTGAAAGTGGATTTTAAATATTTTACCAGCTGACAGGAAGGGCAAATCTTGTCTTTTGAAAATTTTAATTTGGGCAAGCCATCAACCAACTCACGCTTACTGAGATTGACAATTGTTTTGAAGTTGAGATGGTTCATCCACTGATTCCATAGACATATCTTAGAAGAGTAAGCTACTAGGCATGTTTGTTCTTTATGCGGTTCATCTGACCATTCAACCTTGTAGGTTTTTCCAGATCGATAACCTACCAGCACGGTCAGACCTTCCGGATTCAGAACAGTGCATGTGTGCTTTTGAAATTTAACTGAGTAGTTACTATCTCACAACTGACTGATACTGATCAAGTTGTAGCACAAGTTCTCAACAAGAAGAACGTTGTTCACAGTACAATTACCATGGGTAAGCTTACCCTTATCCACGGTGTTACCGTTTGAATTATTAGCGAAGGTGATCTTGGGTCCATTGCAGTGTTTGATGTCTATGAGCAGCTTGGCATCTCTAGTCACGTGCCTCGCACATCTACTATCCAGATACCACGTTGATTGCTCCAATTTGGAAACCTGTTGTTCCTGCAATCACAAGTCAAGAAAGTTTGGTACCCTTTGATTTATTTGGGTCCAGGTTTGGTTAGACTTTTCGGGACCCACACTTGGATAATCATAACCCATTTACCAGTGTGTGCATGAAAGCACCTGTGTGGTCCGTGTGTGTTCTTTGATCTGGTGTGAGTTTGATACACAACATGTTGACCTTGTGATCTGGGTTTCTTATATCGGGGTCTATATTGCCTGTCCTTCGTAGAAGCGTGAGAAAACTGGATTTGCTTTTTATCATCAGATTTGGGTTTACCGTGCATCTGTTTAACTCTTTTCTGATCCAGCTTTCCTGAGACTTCTCAGGGGCAATGTACCCCAACCCACAAAATCTTCCCTTTCAGATCGGAGGCTCAACTGCTATCTTTGTTTCACCAGATTGTGCCTCTTCAGGCTGTCCCGCGCTAGATTTTACAATCTTTTCCAGCTTTGGGGTAAAATTGGTTTCTGCTGTACTTCTTTCATCGTAATTATAGCCTAAACCAGATTTGTCACCAGTTGGCTGTTGGCGCAGTGGCGGATCCGGATCCCGTTTCCCGAGGCGCAGCGGAAGTTTCAAAATTTTGCATCGGGAATCGTTCAATACATAATAATAACAACAATTAAACATACATATGATGTTTTATATGTCACCTTGCTGGCGTCTAGGTGCCCGACTCCGACCAGATTCACAGGGAATCTGGCACTTCAAGGTAGGCGGCGGTAGATCTCCTTAATCCGGTCCATGACTGGATGCACGAGTCCTTCGTCAGTCTACACTAGAAGAGCTGACGAATTTACCACACGTGGAATCTCCTCGACAAGGGGATCGGAACGAGTCCGATCACGGCGGCGGCGCGGCGTGGCGGCGCGTGGGAAGGCGGCGGCCGAGAGGAGAGGGGAAGGAGAAGGGGGCGGCGGCTTTTTGGAGCTAGGGTTTGTGTGATTCAATGTTCTCTCATACAACCCTAGGCTCAAGAATAAGTATAGGTGTGATGGGCTTGAACCGGCCCATTGGACCTGGGACGGGCCCAGTTCAACGTATGAACATTCGGTTCATCCCTATCACCGTGGCTTCATCATAACTCCGATCGATGATCTGATCGGACCGATATACACAGTTTCCAAAATTGAGTATTATGGTGTGAAAAAAATTTTTCAGACCACCTAGTCCAAAATTGCAGTTTAGCCCCTCAACTATGGGAAATCGCAATTTGACCCCTGTTGACTTTTAGGAAGTCGCACTCCCTAAATTCCTCCTCAAATGCTCAACACATTGAGCTCAATTTCCATGCGGGAATCATGAATCCAGTACTTGTGTGACCCTCAATGGTTCAGGGATACAGCTAGCCGTGGGCCCACAACCATTGCGACTCCGAAATCACAATTTCGGATTTGCCCATCGGATCATTGTAAAGCGCCAAGCAACATCGCCCCATGATCCCCTAGGTATCACTGATAGTGCCTGCAAGAACCAGTTGGTCGTGGTTAGCGTACAGTACGGTCCTTTCAACACATATATCCCGATCAGATCAACGACCATTGGTAAATCGAGAGTCGCTAGAGATCCGATAACTATGCATACATCTTGGAGATCAAATAGTGACATCGCGAGGTTAGCGTACAGTACGGTCCTTTCAACACATATATCCCGATCAGATCAACGACCATTGGTAAATCGAGAGTCGCTAGAGATCCGATAACTATGCATACATCTTGGAGATCAAATAGTGACATCGCGAGTGTTACTAGATAAACCCATTTACCTAAAACACATCCAGTACTCTGGCCAGAGATTTATCATGCTATTATCTCCTCAGATAACATAGGATATCCACGCATAAAAGCGAGCGGTGAATCCTCGAGAACGAAGCATCGACTCCTACATGCATCGGGACCTCACCCAATCCCGTCACCTAATGACCCCAAATGAGTCGGTAAACGGGTCAAAGTGAGGCACCTATCATGTAGAGTCTCAATGACGTTTCGAGTAGTGAGTACTAATCAGTACAACCAAGACCTCGGACTTATCCACTCGACAAATGGTAACCACTTGGAAAGTTCGAACGAGGGTAGTTCTATAGATCACCAGGTCACTATCCATATGCATGCTCAGAACATCACAATGTTACCTATCAATGAAACATGGTACTTCACATCGCAGATGCTAGTCTCAAGCTCGGGCGGTCTTATCCTCATTTTGACGGCCCAATCGACTAGGAACGAGTTTAGAACACACAGTGACTATTAGATGTGTTTCATGATAGCCATCATATCCACTATCACATCTAAAATACACTATGGTGCATTCTAGGTCTTTATCCAACACAATTGTTAACATTATAACATAATGAAAATAAAGAATGCCATATAAGAAATGCGAATTTCATAAATAAAGATCGTTATACAAAGAGTCAATAAAACCCACACGCCATAAGTTGGCTAGTTGGGCATCTACTCTAACATTGGCTTCATGACTCCATGCAGTTTGTCCAGAGAAGCAGATGACCTGGTCCAGGAGCTTATTATACCAGCCAATCGCTGATTCTCATAGAGCATATCCTGTGACCTTCTTTTCAACTCCTCATTCTCAGTTGCAAGCTTACTTAGAGCAGCTTGCATATCGCTTGAGCTAACCATCTCAGCTTATGTTGCATAGCTCTCTTTTCAGCTTTCACTTCCTCGAATGATTGAGAATGCTTCTTGTACTCTTGCACCATGTCATTTAGTATTGTAACAAGGTCCTCACGTGTGAATTCCAGATTAGAAAAATTCAATACCTCATCAGTGTCATTGGCCATGAGACACTGTACTTCATCATCACTATCACTGGATGAGGATGTTCCTGAGCTGGATTTCTCTGAATCTGAATCAGCCCATGCACTCTTATTCTCATCAGCAACCATTGCTTTCTCCATTCTCCTTTTTTTGATAAAGTTTCTTCTCCTTCTTGTCCTTGCTGGTGCTATGATCTGGTTTCTTCTTTGCATCCAGCCTTGGCTTCTTGCAATCAGCCATGAAGTGACCACGCCTGCCACAGTTATAACACTTGTCATCAGAAGGAGAGTTAAATTTCTTTTTAGGAGAATCAAAAGAAGAAGGTTTGGGATTATGCTTCAGCATAAATTTCCCGAATTTCTTAATGAACAAGGACATAGAATCCTTGCTCATCTCCTCTACTGATCTGCTGCTTGTAGAACATGGACTCTGTCCTGGAATTGTAGCAGCAGAGCTCTGGTTGGTTGAGAAGTAGATGGCTCAGACACCGATCTCATTTCCAGCTCGAACTCATAAGCCTTCAGATTGACGAACAAGTCTCCTTCGACTCCCTCATTGTCATCATCTTCACATCACATTCCTTGGGAAGTGCTCTTATAACCTTCAGGGCCAGCTCCTTGTTGCTATATTCTTTCCCCAGCCTTGTTAGCTCAATCACCACTGAGCTAAACCGTTCATCAAACTCTACCATGGTTTCATCAGGCTTCATCCTGATCAGTTTGAATTTCTGGAGGGCCACAGTAAGCTTGTTCTCTTTTGTTTCTTTGTTGCCCTCACAGATCTGGGTCAGCTTTTCCCAGATTTCTTTTGCAGTTGTGCACGTATGGATTTTTCTAAACATATTATTGTATAGAATTTTGTACAAGATGTCCTCTGCGACGTTATCCAAATTGGATTTCTTCTTATCTTCAGAGGTCCACTCCAATCTGGGTTTCTCTATCCACTGAGGTGCACCTGCAGTTATAGCCACAGCTGTGTTCATTTTCATTATCTTTACGGGCTCGTCAGTTATTACGAACCACATGTCATCATCTTGTGCTGCTAGGTGCGCCTGCATCCGAATCTTCCAGACGTCGTATTCCTCCTTGGAAAACATAGGAATCTTGTTGTGAGAAATCGACATATTTAACGTGTAGGGCCCGGGATTATTTGATTTAATAATCCGAGAATAGTTAATTTTAATTCAAGAATATTTAATTTAAGAATATTTAGAGTTTTGAATTAAATATAATGTTCTTGAATTATTAGGATTGGAATTTGATTTAAATCACTTGTCCGAGGACTGAATTGCAATTACGGGAGTTTTCAGGGACTAAACTGCAATTTGGCTTTATATATCTAATATTCACCTCTTCACCTCTATTTGCACGAAAGAAGGCAGTAGATTCAACATATTTTTCACCCAATTTTTGTTATTTTACAAGCTTTGATTTTCATCATTCGGCCGTCAGGATTTAGAAGCAATCGTATATTTGCGATCCTCGCGTCGAATGCTTTGTTCTGATGTAAGTTTTATTATTTTCCACTATGCTTTCATTTTGAGATTCTTATGGAATCAGATTATGATGGTATATATATGTGCTTGAGTGGACAACAATTGTTTATCCAAGACGGATCGAGAAAAGTTCGGTGTTTGAATTAGTTATGATTTTTTGAGCTATTTTTGAAAAAGAAGCTTGCTGGTACTGCTGATTTCGAGTTCCTTATGCTATTATAGTGATGATATGGTTGTGATATGGATTTTAGTTGATTGATATCTTGATATATTTAAAGTTCGGGTTACCGATTTTTAACCGTTATGCCGTCGATTTGAGAATTGATGAGTTTTGGGGCAAATGATTGAGCCGTGTATAGGATTGAGTTTGGATTCTGATTTTGATCATATTATAGTTCCTTTCAGATTTGAATTGAAGGTCATCAAACTCAAGAACTTTAGAATTCGAATCGGTAAAGTTTTGATCAAGGCTTGTAGTGATTTCTACCCTTGGCAATTGATATGTGTTGAGCAGATTTTGATATGAACTTGTTGTTGTTGATATATGTTTCAGATTTGAAACACTTTCAGAATCGATATTGAAAGGTATAAATCGACATCAATCAAGATGGGAGAGAACATTCGAGATAGATATGATTCTCGAATTCCCAAAACCACATACTTGAATGCTTACTGCTCTTGTTAGATTACTTGACTGATTTTGTGTGATGTACTTGTTTATACTTTCTTGATTAGCATGTATTGCCTTGATTGATTTTAGAATAATGCATCAAGATTATGTTGCATTCATCTTGAGCTCTACCTTGAAAAGCATAGAGGGCTGGATAGCCTAGAGTGCAAATGATGTTTGGAGGGCTATAGTTGAGTGGCACGGAATGTAGATTTACTTCCAGAGCTAGATGACTCACTATGGTTGCACCAAAGTCAGGGGATTGAGATACTTGATGCCACCTCGATTGGGAGAGTCGGTGATTGGTTTGAGTTCTTCCCCGGGATCCCAAGAACCAAGATTTATTGTTATCATATTTGATAGCCTATTCCTTCCACATGCATTGCATTCATGCTCATGATATATTGCATGTTATGTTTTTTATACTGGGAATTACATTCTCACCGGAGTTATCCGGCTATTGCTGTGTTTTTGTATGTGTGCTTGGCAATAGGTGGGGCAGGATCGAGTCAGAGACAACCATGATAGATCGAGATGAAGATTAGCACGTGGTGACTCGGGTTTTAGCAAAAGTTTGTAATATATGAGGTTGTCAAACATATTCGAAAACAAGAAATCATGTATATGTTTTCTAATCATTGAGTACTAGTTTATGTTTGACACTTCATGTATCCTAAATAATGAGGTTGAAGTTTAAATACATGTTTAGATTGTGGTTGCTGTTGTTACCTCTTATAGATGCATTTTGAGTTGAATGAAAGAGTTATACCACATCAAACTTCTTTTGCTAGCAAGGAGATCAAGTTGAGAAAACTTTCGGATCATTTAAGTGCACCCGCGCCCTATGTATATAAAAAAAAAAATTTGTATCTTCTTTTTCTTCTTGATTAAATTAGATGAATAAAATTGTGATTAATATTTATTCGCCCCTTAAGATGAGATTAGCAACCCGGAGTCCTTACAACAGGTGGTATCAGAGCTTAAGTTTCTCGGACTGAGATAGATGAGCGGGGTAGATTGAGTCTGTCAGATTGATTCCATTGCATGATATTGAATTCAATATATGATATCTTGTTATGCACTAATCTGTTTGAAAATCAGATATACCTCCTCGTCGACCAAATACTAGACAAACAGTGGTTGTCCCTCCAACTGAACAGACTAATGTACAACAACCAGTGTCAGTACCTGGATTGGAACAAGGTAGTACATCTGCTACGGTGATGGATGTGACAATTACACCTATGGAGACCTTACTGAAGAGGTTCCAATAATTCAAACCGCCAACTTTGAAAGGAACGGAGAATTCAATTGACTGTGAAAACTGGCTTGAAGATATTGAACAACTGTTTGACTCACTTGACTGCTCTGATGATCATCGTATCAGATTAGTAGTACATCAACTTCATGAAGTTGCCAAAAGTTGGTGGATTACTATGAAGAAAGCACTTGAACATCGAGGTACGACTATCACCTGGTCAATATTTAAAATTGAATTATCTCAACGTTTCTTTCCAGTCTCCTACAGAAAAGACAAGGGAGAAGAATTTGCGAATTTGAAGCAGAATCACTTGAATATCGAGGAATATGGGGCCAAAATTTCTAGTTTATTGAAATTTTCCCCACATGTATCAGCAAGTGATGAAGCCATGGCCGATCAATTTATCAATGGCTTAAATCCAGATGTGTTTACATTGGTAAACAGTGGACGACCCAATACCTTTACGGATGCACTGAATAGAGCAAAGGGAGCGGAAATAGGATTGTTGAGACAGAGAGGAGTACCTTTCATTCCACAGCCACCTCAACAGTCAGTACCAGCAGCTGTACCACAGAATCTACCATCGCTTCAACAACCATCTTTCAGATTTTAGGGTGGAAGCAGTGGCAGAAAGGATTCTTGTGACGCCCGAACCGACGGGAATCACGAGTTGGGGTAATTAAAATTTTTGAATAAAAAGAAAGGCTGAAAGAAAATTTGTTATAAGCTGTATTTCTTATAACTTTGAAAGAAACTGAGAACATGAAAACAAAAAATTTAACAGACACTCAATTGCGCGCCAACTACTGGAAATATTTGCGGAAAAACAGACTTTATTATAAATTGCAATTGGGATTTACAACAGCTGATATTCTATATAAATGTACAACTGTTGCAACTGATCTAATACAGTACTTCGAAAATAAAACAACATCAACTATGACACGGAAAATGCTGGCCTTTGACAAACACACACCACCCAACAGCTGATTCAAGTTTCACCTTCTGTTCTCTCTCCAGCTGTCGCACCTGCACCATTTTAAAAGCTAATGAGCCTAGTGGCTCAGCAAGTAAAACCTGAATAATAACAAGTTCAAATACGCAGGTGGACATCTGATCAATACATAAGTTAAAGGAACATCAATGAACAATATCATTTTCTTTCGTAAACATTTCATAAACATTCATTC
>KV013486.1:185396-196342 GCA_001598015.1 Dorcoceras hygrometricum
CATTGGTAGGGAACATTGTGATGTTCTGAGCATGCAGATGGATAGTGACCTGGTGATCTATCGAACTACCCTCGTTCGGACTTTCCAAGTGGTTACCATTTGTCGAGTGGATAAGTCCGAGGTCTTGGTTGTACAGATTAGCCCTCACTACTCAAAACGTCATTGAGACTCTACATGATAGGTGCCTCACTTTGACCCGTTTACCGACTCAGTTGGGGTCATTAGGTGACAGGATTGGGTGAGGTCCCGATGCATGTAGGAGTCGATGCTTCGTTGTCGAGGATTCACCGCTCGCCTTTGTGCGTGGATATCCTATGCTATCTGAGGAGATAATAGTGTGATAAATCTCTGGCCAGAGTACTAGATGTGTTTTAGGTAAATGGCTTTACCTAGTAACACACGCGATGTCACTATTTGATCTCCAAGATGTATTCACAGTTATTGGATCTCTAGCGACTCTCGATTTACCAATGGTCGTTGATCTGATCGGGATATATGTGTTGAAAGGACCATATTGTACGCTAACCATGACCAACTGGTTCTTGCAGGCACTATCAGTGATACATAGGGGATCATGGGGCGATGTTGCTAGGCGCTTTACCATGATCCGATGGGCTAGTCCGAAAATGTTGACTCCGGAGTCACACATGTTGTGGGCCCACGGCTAGCTGTATCCCTGAACCATGGAGGGTCACACAAGTACTGGTTTCATGATTCCCGCACGGAAACTGAGCTCAATTTGTTGAGCATAGGATGAGGAAGGATGGAAGTGCGACTTCCTAAAAGTCAACAGGGGTTAAAATGCAATTTCCCCAAAGTTTGGGCTAGTTTGACTATCCTTGAAACTTGGAGGGGCTAAACTGCAATTTTGGACTAGGTGGTCTGAAAAATTGTTTTCGCATCATAATACTCAGTTTTGTAAACTGTGTAGATCGGTCTGATCTGATCATCGATCGGAATTATGATGAAGCCACGGAGATAGACTTGAACCGAATGTTCATATGGATCTGGGCCCGCCCCAGGCCCATTGGGCTGGTCCAAGCCCATCACATGTCTATATATATATGTGCTAGGCTAGGGTTACAACAACAACAACTCAACTCTCTACACACATAACCCTAGCCTCCGACCCCCAACTCTCCTGCTCTCCCTCTCGGTCGCACGTCCCACGCGCTGCCCGTCGTCGCGCCACGCGCCGCCGCCCGTCTTGCCGTCGGACTTGTTCCGACCACCACGACGAGGAGATTCCGTCCGTGATAAATTCGTCACGTTTTCTAGTGCAGACTGACGAAGGAGGTGCCGGTTTCCCTGTGAAACTGGTCGGAGCCAGGCGCTTAGATGCCAGCAAGGTACCACAATTAAACATCCTATGTATGTTTTATTGCATTTGATATTATGTATTGACCGTTCCCGGTGCAAATTTATAATTCTTCCGCTGCGCCCCGGGAGCGGGATCCGGATCCGCCACTGCACCAACAGTGGTATCAGAGCCAAGGCTCGGATATGTCAATACATGAATTGTACCTGTATTGCATCACATCTCGAATTTTCAAAAATAAAAAAAAAATTGTTTTTCGCTGGCACCGCCGCGCGCATCGCCCACTGTAGCTGCGCGCAACGTGCGCTACCAGGCACACTATAGCTGCGCCCAGAATCGCGCGCTGGCCTACGGGCGATGCGTGCGCTGGCCGGCCATCGTGCGCGATTGTCGCGCACGGTGCTGCGCGGCGCCTGCCGCCCACCTGCGCGCACGCGCGGCGTGCTGCGCTGTGCTGGCGGCGGTGCGCCGCCATGCGGCGACTCCGAGGCGGCGTTGCGACGGCTGTTTTGACTTCTAGGGTTTGTTTCGGGCCTGTCCCGGACGGCCCGAGGGGTTTTCTGGCCAATATTTGATATTGGACCATTTTGGTCGGACCAAAATTAATTTTTGGAATTTTTGAGATTTTGGGCCTAAAATTGTTTTAAACCCAATTTGATGCAATTAAAATGACAAAATATGATTTTATTTATAAAATATGATTTTATATTTAAAATATGATTTTGTTGGAAAATTATAAAATTTCATTTGATTATTTATGTCAATTATTTGAATTGATTGTATGTTTGGGATGATCGATTGCCGTGCTCAATGTGTTAGGTGTATGCTAGGTTTTACAAATTTTGGTTGAAATATTGTTGATATCTATTTCTAAGTGGGCCTGGTTTATGGCCCGTTCCCACCCCTTTAAAATTGTATCCTTACTTGTCATGGCTATTTAAATGTAAATATTAGACTTAGTGGGAGGACATATTTGAAGATGGTGGAGATGATGATCAAAGATATTGAAGACCGAAGCTTTGTAAAACTGGAAGCTAATGTAATAGGATTGCATTTGCATACTGCATTTCACCTAGGACTGGACCTAGATCCGTGCTTGGCAACCACGGATCGCATAGCTCTCGCTATCGATCATCCCAATTATATATATGCGATATATATCTGTTGAATCTGCATTTTAAATGTGATTTAAAATTATTGAGACCTAATTTCAAAATTAAAATCCCTCATTTTAAATTTGATTTAAAATTTATATCAAGATTAATGTTTATTCGATAAACTAAGGGAATTTAAATTTGTTTAAAATTTCCTACCTTCCATCAACAATGAGTGTACGTCGATGCTACCCGTATACATGGCCCGACTCATATTATTGAGGGGGTTATGTATGTCGAAAAGTTGTGCACGTCATTGACACTCGCTGTGAGTTGGTTGGAACTCCTTTTAACGTTGGCTCATATTATTGGGGACGTTAAGGGGACCGTCCTTCACAACTCAACATTGATGGGTCATCTTGACACGTGATAGTAATCGGCATCATATTATTGGTCCCTTACTGGACGTGAGGTAAATACATGGAGGTTGCACCTGTTGCAATTTGGCTCTACCTTTTGAAGATCATGGTTGGCTGATGTTATTCGGACCATGATTTCTTGATTGGACTCTGTGTACCCACTAAGGAAACTTGCTTTCTCGATTTCATTAGAGGGTGGTGAAATCGTTAAAATATGGGAGGGTAATTCATAAAATTAAATGACATTGTTTTATGTCTTAGCGTTTTACATAAATAGTCTGTAATGCATGTCTGTTTTTCTTTCAGTATAAACTGCTTTTATAATGTCTTCAATCAAAAATCCACTTGCTGCTATACTGGATAGCAACAAGTTCACTGGTTTGAACTACCAAGATTGGCTTCGAAACCTCAAAATTGTTTTGGCTTCGGAGAAACTTCTCTACATGCTAGAGAAGACTCCTCCAAAGGAAGCCCCTGCCGATGCCAGTCCTGAGGAACTGGAAAATCTGGACAAATGGTGGGACGACGAGCTTAAGGCACGGTGCTATGTGATAGCATCGATGTCCAACGAATGCAGCGGCGCTTTGAGAAGACGGAGTATGCTGCTGGCATACACCTTCATCTCAAGGAGCTGTATAGGGAGAACTCTCGGACTGAGAGGTTCACTACTGTCAAGGAGCTCATGACGAGCCGCATGCGCGATGGGACTTCGGTCCGCGAGCATGGGGTTCGTATGATTGGAATCATTGAAAAGCTAGTGGGCCTTGATATCACACTTCCACATGAGCTGTCTGTGGATCTGCTTCTCCTCTCAGTCCCTGCTGCATTCGACCCCTTTGTGGTCAACTTTAACATGAACAAGCTGGAAGCCACCCTTGAAGAGGTGGTGAACATGCTTGTAGTGTTCGAGGGGACCATAAAGAAGGACAAGCCCGTACTCCTTTTGGGCTCTTCTTCCTCTGCGAAGAAGGGGCCCAAACGCAAAGGTAAGAAACGTTCTGCCCCTGCGAAGGAGGAAAAGCCCGCCAAGAAGCCCAAGTCAAGGACTTCAAAGCCAAACAAAAAACTGAGGATGTTTTCCACCACTGCCACAAGCCTGGGCACTGGAGGAGGAACTGTAAGGAGTACCTCAAGCAGTTGCGAACTGTGAAAGGTATGTTCTACATTGAAATAAATATGTCTCTTAATTCGACTTCTTGGGTACTTGATACCGGATGTGGATCTCATATCTGCAATGATTTGCAGGTAATGACAAGAATCCGACGTCTTAGAGAGGGTGAGACCCACTTGAGGCTTGGCAACGGAGCAAGGGTTGCTGCTGTAGCTATAGGAGATGTTTATTATTTCTGTCTTCAAATTTTAAGTTGTTATTGAGAAACGTTTATTTGTTCCCGAATTAATAAAGAACATTATTTATGTTTCTATGCTTGATAGTGATGGATATTCTTGTCATTTTGCTAATTCGATTTGCAATATATACAAGAATGAATGTTTGATTGGTTGGGGAACGCGAAAACGATCTATACACCTTAAAATTAAAAGAAGTTCCAACTCACGATGTGGAAACACATACAACAAATATTAAAAGAAAAAACGATAGCTTGAACCAGGCACAACTTTGGCACGCTAGGCTAGGTCATGTTTCCTTGAATAGGATGAACAAGTTGGTTAGGAGTGACATGTTTGATATGTCTGACATTAACTCCCTACCGACTTGTGAGTCTTGTCTCAAGGGAAAAATGACTAAACAACCCTTCACGGGCAAGCCTGAACATGCTCAAGGCCTATTGGATTTGATCCACACTGATGTGTGTGGCCCACTTAGCATTGGTACTAAGTACGGTCACACATACTTCATCACCTTTACCGATGATCACTCTAGGTATGGGTACTTGTACTTAATGAAGCACAAATCTGAATCCTTTGAAAAGTTCAAAGAATTCAAGGCTGAAGTAGAAAATCAGTTGGGGAAAAGTATTAAAACGCTTCGATCCGATCGAGGTGGAGAATACTTAAGTGCTGAATTTCAAGACTATCTTAAAGAGAATGGGATTCTCTCACAGTGGACCCCTCCGGCCACACCACAACTCAATGGTGTAGCAGAGCATCGTAATCGAACCTTGATGGACATGGTTCGATCTATGATGAGTTTCACCGAGCTTTCTACCTCATTTTGGGGCTATGTGCTCGAAACGGCGGTAATTTTGTTGAACAATGTCCACACCAAGGCGGTGGATAAGACTCCATATGAGATATGGATGGGCAAGCCACCCAAGTAATCATACTTGAGGATTTGGGGATGTCTTGCTTACATGAAGCAGACTGTGGGAGATAAGCTGGATAATAGATCCATCTTATGTTACTTCATTGGGTATCCAAAGAATTCTATTGGATACTACTTCTACTATCCCAATGAAACGAAAGTGTTTGTTTCTAGAAATGCCACCTTCCTTGAAAGGGAGTTTCTACTTGATAGAAAAGGCAAGATAGTATAACTCGAAGAGGTTCGAGAACCAACTGAACTACCAAGTGAGTCTCCCGCACCTCAAGAGTCAATACTCCTAGGAGATCTGAAAGGGTTCCTAAGGCTCCTGTTAGATATGGTTTCCTCCTTGAAGATGATCAAAGTGATCAAACTATTGGATGTGATCCAAGAACTTTCAAGGAGGCAATTTCCGAACCTGATTCTAATTTGTGGCTTGAAGAAATGCAATCTGAGATTGACTCGATGAATTCGAACCAAGTTTGGACTCTTGTTAATCCTCCCCAGGTAATAGTTCCTATTGGGTGTAAATGGATATACAAGAAAAAACTTGGGCCTGATGGTAAGGTACTGACCTACAAGGCACGACTGGTCGCGAAAGGTTACACTCAAAGGCAAGGTGTTGACTATGATGAAACCTTTTCACCAGTCGCAATGTTCAAGTCAATTAGAATCCTACTGGCCATAGCCGCATGGTACGACTATGAGATATGGCAAATGGATGTGAAAACTGCGTTCCTTAATGGAAACATTAAGGAAGAGATCTATATGACGCAGTATAAGGGTTTCACATCTGTAGGAAGTGAGCATAAAGTATGCAAACTTCATAGATCGATCTACGGTCTCGAACAAGCATCGAGAAGTTGGAACCTAAGATTCGATGAAACAATTAAGGAATTTGGTTTCATCAAGAATCCCGAGAAGCCATGTGTGTATAAGAAGGTAGTTAAAAATGCTGTGACATTCCTTGTACTTTATGTTGATGACATTCTACTCATTGGGAATGATGTAGGAATGTTGCAGTCAACTAAAGTGTGGTTGTCTAGTAGATTCTCGATGAAGGACATGGGTGAAGCATCCTACATTCTAGGAATACAGATCTATAGAGATAGATCGAAAAGGATGCTCGGACTCACCCAAGCCACCTACATCGATACCATACTTAAGAGGTTCTCTATGGAAGAGTCCAAGAGAGGACACCTACCTATGTGCCACGGGGTCACTCTATCTAATTCTATGTGTCCAAAGACTGATGAGGATATAGAGAGCATGACACGTGTGCCATATGCCTCGGAAATAGGTAGTATTATGTATGGCATGATCTCAACTAGACCGGATGTCGCATATGCTCTGAGTGTCACGAGCCTCTACCAAGCCAACCCCGGCCAAATGCATTGGAAAGCTGTGAAAGATATTCTTAAGTACTTATGAAGGACTAAGAATATGTTCATGGTCTATGCGGGTGGTGAACTGAAATTGGAAGGCTACACTGATTCTAGCTTCCAATGTGACGTGGATGATTCGAAGTCAACCTTTGGATTTGTATTCATGCTCAATGGTGGTGCTGTCTCTTGGAAGAGTTCCAAGCAAGACACCATCGCGGATTCAACCACTGAGGCTGAGTACATCGCAGCATCAGCTGCTGCTAAAGAGGCGGTTTGGATAAGGAATTTCGTCCAAGAGTTGGGTGTGATCCCTGAAGGAGTTGGTCCAGTCTCGGTGTACTGCGACAACACGGGTGCCGTTGCGCAAGAAAAGAAGCCTAGGTTGTTAGAGTAGATGTCCAACTAGCCAACTTGTGG
Source organism: Dorcoceras hygrometricum (assembly GCA_001598015.1). Classification (NCBI taxonomy): domain Eukaryota; kingdom Viridiplantae; phylum Streptophyta; class Magnoliopsida; order Lamiales; family Gesneriaceae; genus Dorcoceras; species Dorcoceras hygrometricum. Next base: position 192,293 of record KV013486.1, read on the forward strand.
CGTGTGGGTTTTATTGACTCTTTGTATAACGATCTTTATTTATGAAATTCGTATTTCTTTATGGCATTCTTTATTTTCATTATGCTATAATGTTAACAATTGTGTTGGATAAAGACCTAGAATGCACCATAGTGTATGTTAGATGTGATAGTGGATATGATGGCTATCATGAAACACATCTAATAGTCACTGTGTATTCTGAACTCGTTCCTAGTCGATTGGGCCGTCAAAATGAGGATAAGGCCGCCCGAGCTTGAGACTAGCATCTGTGATGTGAAGTACCATGTTTCATTGGTAGGGAACATTGTGATGTTATGAGCATGCAGATGGATAGTGACCTGGTGATCTATCGAACTACCCTCGTTCGGACTTTCCAAGTGGTTACCATTTGTCGAGTGGATAAGTCCAAGGTCTTGGTTGTACTGATTAGTCCTCACTACTCGAAACGTCATTGAAACTCTACATGATAGGTGCCTCACTTTGACCCGTTTACCGACTCAGTTGGGGTCACTAGGTGGCGAGATTGGGTGAGGACCCGATGCATGTAGGAGCGATGCTTCGTTGTCGAAGATTCACCACTCGCCTTTGCGCGTGGATATCCTATGCTATCTGAGGAGATAATAGTGTGATAAATCTCTGGCCAGAGTACTAGATGTGTTTTAGGTAAATGGGTTTACCTAGTAACACACGCGATGTCACTATTTGAACTCCGAGATGTATGCATAGTTACTGGATCTCTAGCGACTCTCGATTTACCAATGGTCGTTGATATGAACGGGATATATGTGTTGAAAGGACCGTACTGTACGCTAACCATGACCGACTGGTTCTTGCAGGCACTATCTGTCACGCCCCGATACCGAGACTCATGACATTGGCAATATTAAACAATTATGAAAATTGTAAAACATTAATCCATCATAGAATAGCTCAAACCAGTCTATTAATAATAGAAATATATTCGTTTTTACATCTGAAAATAAAATTTTAATAACGGAATGGGGAAGAGAAAAATACATAATTAAACAGAAATCTGAATCTTCACCAGCCCCAGAATTGTTCTTGCTCTTCTTCTTCTACTTGCTCTTCATTTTTATCTGGTTGGAGAAGTAAGGGGTGAGTGTTTGGGGAAACACTCAGCAAGTGGGGGATACCATTCGAGCAAACAACAAATATATATACATATTTACCAAAATTCGGAACAGAGCATAACAGAGCATAATGGAGCATAACAGAGTATAACAGAGTATAACAGAGCATGACAGAACATGACAGAACAGCACTGATAATAACTTCGTGTCTATGGTTTACTGATCAGTCCCTAATTTTTATTCCTCTAAGGGGTCGAGGCCATGTGGTTACACCAAGTAACCCAGAGTGCGGAATATTCCGTAGACCCATATAACGACAGATATATCAGTGCAAAACAGGACTTGAACGAAACAGAGATCTGACTTGAAACAAGTGCTCGAATAGCAGTTCAAAACCGAAACTTCGAAATGAAAAATACATATGTATATCAAACGAATGTATTACTTGGCAAAAGCCCACTTACCTTTCAAAGTCTTCGGGTGAAAATCTGGTAGCACGAACTTGAGAATATTCGCACGAAGTTTTGGCAGAAGGTCGATTGCACGAAATCTTTCTAAGTCTCGCACACGCTGGATTCAGGGCTTGCACAGAACTTCCACTAGAACTTTTGCGTGAGAGTTTATTGTTTATCTTGCTGAGAATTTCGAAGCGGTGTGGAATTCTTGCAATCTCAATCGGGTATTTATAGGTGGCGAGGAGGGGGAGTCGAGCGTCCGCCATTAAAGGGCTTTAATTCCTCTTTACGTCGACTGTTACAAAATCATCAACGTAGGTATTGATTTGGGTGAGTAATTCGACCATTAATCCTCTAAATCGGCCGTTACAGCGTGAAGTCTGCCTTGTACGCGTGAGGAATCTCCTCGACTTTCCACGGTGAAGCTTTCTGTACAACAACCTTGCTTTGCGTCGAGAAATGTTGATTTTTTTTTTTGCGTGGAGAAGATGAAGCCTGCGTCGCTGCTGAATTTTTCGTTGCTGCTGAATTTGCGTCGCTGCTGGAATTGCTTCGCTAAGTCGTCAGCTGTTGGATTTGCCTTGCTAAATGTCCAACTGCTGAATTCTTTGTTGGTCAAAGCTGGTTTGACCGTCCAGTAGCTGGTTTCTTTTCAAGCTCACGACTGATCCTTAGCGTTAAGTCAAAACGTTGTCGTGTCAACTTATTCAAGCGACACCATTTTGATATCATTGAAAAGTACCTGCTGGTTATCTTTAAGTAATGTACCTGCTGATTCAAGATAACTGTAGCTATCTGCTGGTTTTACTCATCGCACAAGCCATCTGCTGAATCTTTGGCGTGAAGGCGAAACGCTGTCGTATCGACTTATTCAAACAACATCGTTTTGCTATCGCTTACTTCCAGTACCAACTGCTGGTTTGCGCTGTAGCTTCCTGCTTATTGCTGACGTTACTGCTGACGTCATCATTGTTTAGCTCTCCAGCTGGTCTTCTCGCACCAGCTGATCTTTCTTCGTCTGCTGATCACGAATGGCCAACTGCTGAATTCGTGTCGCTAAACGGCCAACTGCTGAATTAGTGTCGCTAAATGGCCAAATGCTGAATTATCGACCCAACTGCTGAATTTCGACCAGCAGGTAATCTTCGATCAGCAGCTAAATTTCGACCAGCAGCTGAATATGCGTAGTCACTACACAAAACGATGACGTATCATCCTTCCCGCTAACTAATTCGACGCGTAACTGCTGGTTCCACGAAACGACGGCGTTTCATTCTCGCGCCATCAACTGCTGAATTTCGACCACCTGCTGATTTTCGACCAGCAGGGGAAATTTTTTTTTTTTGGAGCTGAATTTTCGGGTTTTCACATCCCTCCCTCCATAAAAGAAATTTCGTCCTCGAAACTTTGGTTACTCTGATTATCGAAAAGGTAGGGATATTGACTTCGCATCTTTTCTTCCACCTCCCAGGTGGCTTCTCTTTCGGTGTGGTTGGACCACTGGACCCTGACATAAGGGATCGTTCTTCGTCGGAGTACTTGGTCCTTTCTGTCCACGATTATAATCGGGACTTCTTCATAATTCAGTCCTTGGGTCAGATTTCCTTCCACAAGGAGTGGCCCTTCATCAAGAACATGACTAGAGTCTGAGATATATCTCCTTAGTTGAGATACATGGAAGACATTATGGATTCTCGACATACTGGGTGATAAGGCCAGTCTGTAGGCAAGTGTTCCTACTCTTTCCAAGATTTCGAATGGTCCGACATACCGGGGATTCAGTTTTCCGGCCTTATCGAATCGGACTACTCCTTTCATTGGTGAAACCTTAAGGTACACTTTTTCACCTTCCTCGAAAGCCAAAGGTCTTCTTTTTAGATCTGCCCAGCTCTTCTGTCTATCCTGGGCTGCCTTCAGTCTCTCCTTGATAATGGCTACCTTTTTCACTGTCTCTTGAACGAGCTCAGGTCCTGTGATAGCCTTCTCCCCGACTTCATACCAATATAGCGGTGATCGACATTTCCGTCCATAAAGGGCCTCAAATGGCGCCATCTTGATACTACTGTGGTAGCTATTATTGTACGCGAACTCTATTAGGGGTAGATGTTTGCTCCAATTGCTACCGAAGTCTAATGTGCAGGTTTGCAGCATGTCTTCTAGGGTCTGGATGGTCCTCTCAGTTTGACCATCCGTTTGCGGATGATAAGCAGTACTGAGAGTAACCTTACTTCCCATGGCTTCTTGGAAGCTCTTCCAGAAACGAGATACAAACCTTGGGTCCCTATCTGACAGGATGCTCGTTGGAACTCCGTGTAGCCTGACGATGTTGTCCATGTACAACGAAGCTAGCTTGTCCAAGCCGTAGTTCATTCGGACAGGTAGAAAGTGCGCGAGTTTTTTTAACCTATCCACGATTACCCATATTCCATCGTGGCCTAGTCTTGTCTTCGGTAGACCAACTACAAAGTCCATGGATATGTTTTCCCACTTCCGTTCTGGAATTT
>KV013486.1:205121-216919 GCA_001598015.1 Dorcoceras hygrometricum
CTCAAATTCAATTCCTTCTGAGTGAAAATGTACTTGAGATTTTGATGGTCGGTGAATACCTCGCACTTTGCACCATAAAGATAGTGTCGCCAAATCTTTAGGGCAAAAACCACTGCTGCAAGCTCTAAGTCGTGAGTCGGGTAGTTGCGTTCATGCGTCTTCAGTTGCCTTGAGGCATACGCAATTACTCTGCCATCTTGCATGAGCACACATCCTAGTCCTTCTTTCGATGCATCGCTGTAGATGGTAAAGTCTTTGTCCCCTACGGGTAACGTCAGAAACAGGGGCAGATGCAAGCTTCGTTTTCAGAGTCTCGAAACTTGTCTCACACTCTTCGTTCCAGTTGAACTTGGAGTTCTTCTGGGTTAGTTGAGTGAGTGGTAAGGCTATGGAGGAGAAGCCTTCTACAAACTTTCGATAGTAGTCGGCCAATCCTAAGAAACTTCTAACCTCTGTCACCGTCTTAGGTGCAGACCAGTCCATTATGGCTTCTACCTTCCTTGGATCTACCGATACGCCAGCATCGGAAATTATATGGCCTAGGAATGCCACACTCTTCAGCCAGAATTCACACTTCTTGAATTTGGCGTACAGTTATTTCTCTCGCAGGGTCTGGAGAGTAACTCGGAGATGTTCCTTGTGGTCTTCTTCACTTGATGAATATACAAGTATATCATCTATGAACACCACCACAAATTTGTCGAGGAATGGTCTGAATACATGGTCCATGAGGTCCATGAAGTTCGCTGGTGCATTGGTTAGACCAAATGGCATCACTGTAAATTCATAATGACCATACCTTGTCCTAAATGCAGTTTTCGGGACATCCTCATCCCTAATCTTTAGCTGGTGATAGCCTGACCTCAAATCCATCTTGGAGAAGGTTGTAGCTCACTTGAGTTGATCAAAGAGGTCGTCAATTCTTGGAATAGGATACTTGTTCTTGATTGTGATCTTGTTCAACTCTCTGTAGTCGATACACAATCTCATGGTTCCATCCTTCTTCTTGACGAATAAGACTGGAACTCCCCAAGGTGACACACTGGGTCGAATCTGCTTTTTGTCCAGCAGTTCCTGTAGTTGATCCTTGAGCTCCTTGAGTTCTGCAGGTACCATTCTGTAGGGCGCCTTGGATATTGGTGCCGACCCTGGCACTAGGTTGATCTCGAACTCAATTTCTCGATCAGGCACTTTTCCAGGTAAGTCATCTGGAAATACATCTGCAAACTCTTGCACCACTGGGATGTCTTCTATCTTGAGCTCGTCTCCTTCTTTTATTTCTTGGATCATTGCCAAGAAAACTTCTGCTCCGGTCTTCATGGCTGTCCATGCTTGGGCCGCAGAAAGTAGGGACTTTCTCTCCTTGTTCTTGCCAAGATATATCAGCTCTTCCCGACTGAGGGTTTGGAGTTTCACGCTCTTACCTCGGCAATCCACTAATGCATGGTGCTTAGCTAGCCAATCCATCCCTAGTATGGCGTCAAACTCGACCATGTTGAGTTGTATCAAGTTTGCAAAGAATGGACTATTTTTGATCGATAACTCGCAGTCTCGATGGAGTTTATGTGTTTCGATGGTAGCGTTGGTAGGAGTTGCTACTCTATAGGGTTCAGATAGAATTTCAGGCTCTAACCCTAACTTCTTAGCAAACCTCCTAGACACGAACGAATGCGTAGCACCACAATAAAACAACACATAAGCAGGCATCTTGTTGATTGGTTGTGGTTGGGACCAACCAACCCTTGAAGTGTTGTGGCAATCATTGTAGCTATTGCCATTAGGTCTTCTCTGCTAAGACCAGTTCCGTTGTTTGAGGGCCCTTCGCCTCCATTGTTCCTGTCGCTTCTACGATCGCCTACCATATTCTGTCATAGGGAGTCTTTATTAAGAATGGCGGTATATAACTGTGAAAGGTCGAGAATAAGATATCTTGAAGGCTAAGCAATTTATTCGAATAGAAAGATGAATTGAATACAAAGCTACAATATATCCTATTCATCATCTATCTCTCCCTCGCCTAGAGGAATATCCCCAATCTCTTCCTCTTCCGGTTCTTCCTCCCATTCACCATCGAATGGAGCAGGGGCATTGTTATCTTCTTGGAGACCGTGGATGGTTTGGAGTAGGCTATCCTTCTCATCCACTAGGGCCTCGATGAGCAAGTGTTGTGCCTGCATCGAGTCTTCGGCTTCGTGGATACGAGCCTGGAACTTCTGATGGAACTCCACATGGTTTGCTCTAACTTGTTGTTTCTTAACCTTCATCTTCTCAATCTTCTTGGACGTGCTAAGGCCTATCTCGGTCAGTCCGGAAATGACCTTATGTGAGGCTCCTAAGGCTACTTGCGTTTCTTCAAGTTCCTTCTTCGTGGCGGCCAATCCTCGTATCTCAGTGGCTAAATGGGCTCTAAGGCGCCTAATTGTGCGGTCTTGGTTATCGAGGGCAATTTGTTTCATACGGAGGGCAGTCGCAGCATGAGTACGGGGAACAGAAGGGGCAATTTCCTAAAATCAAGGATACGTCCAAAAATACAAAGTCGTGAGGTTAATCCATAAACAGAAGATACTAACCATAGGGATTTCAGAGCAGCTGACGGAACTGAAATCGGAGTCCTGTACAAAAAGTTATTAACATTTTAAACAAAATGGCAAAGCATGTTTTCGGAGGGCAGCACTAGTCTCTCGCCAAAATCTGAAATTCTTCCTGGACCTTGAAAATTTCAGATTTGGTTTCCCAACTGGATTATGAACCTGGTGAGCTCTGATACCACTAAAATGTCACGCCCCGCGACCGAGACTCATGACATCGGCAATATTAAACAATTTAAAAATTGTAAAACATTAAGCCATCATAGCATAGCTCAAACCAGTCTATTACATATCCAAAATAATATCGTTTTTACATCGGAAAATCAGAAAAATAGCGGAAGCGAAAAATTTAAAATATAATTACATCAACAAACGGAATCTTCACCAGCCCCAGAACTGATCTTGTTCTTGTTCTTCTACCTGCTCTTCATTCTTATCTGGGTGGAGAAGTAAGGGGTGGGTGTTTGGGGAAACACTCAGCAAGTGGGGGATACCATTCGAGCATAAAAAAATATACATATACATATACTGAATAACATATTTCAGAACAGAGCTTAGACAGAAAAGAGCATAAACAGAGCAGAGCATAGCATAACGGAGCATAGCATAGCATAACAGAGTTGTTCTTGTTCTTCTACCTGCTCTTCATTCTTATCTGGGTGGAGAAGTAAGGGGTGGGTGTTTGGGGAAACACTCAGCAAGTGGGGGATACCATTCGAGCATAAAAAATATACATATACATATACTGAATAACATATTTCAGAACAGAGCTTAGACAGAAAAGAGCATAAACAGAGCAGAGCATAGCATAACGGAGCATAGCATAGCATAACAGAGCATAGCATGACAGATAGCACTGATAATTACTTCGTTTCTATGGTTTACTGATCAGTCCCTAAGTTTTACTCCTCTAAGGGGTCGAGGCCATGTGGTTACACCAAGTAACCCAGAGTGCGGAATATTCCGTAAACCCATATAACGACAGAATCGTGTCTATGGTTTACTGACCAGTCCCTAATTTTTACTTCTCTAAGGGGTCGAGGCCATGTGGTCACACACAGTAACCCAGAAATCCGAAATATTCCGTAGACCCATACTCGCTGCTGGTTCCATACGACACACTCAAACGCAGCATTTCAACTTAACGAAACGACGTCGCTTCACTTCTACGACTGGTTTCCCAAACCAGCAGCTGGTCACTCTAAACTCACGCATCTGCTGATCCAGCAGTCAATCACTCAAAAATGTTGACCGACACGTGTCGCTCTCTCGATCACTCTCGTGCTAAAAGCCACGCCTGCCAGCAGCAACCTCTAAGGTCGAAACGCTCAACTGCTGGTTCCATGAAACGACGGCGTTTCACTCTCGCGCCATCAACTGCTGAATTTCGACCACCCGCTGATTTTCGACCAGCAGGTGAAAGTTTTTTATTTTTTTTTTCGAGCTGAATTTTCGGGTTTTCACAGCTGGTTTTGTCTCTCTTTGTTTGAATTGCCAGATGGTAAAGGCCGAAAGGATGAGACCTGGTGGTCTGTTGCAGAGTTTAGAGGTGCCCCAATGTAATTGGGAGCACATTGCGATGGATTTTGTGACGCATCTGCCTCGTACCAGCAGAGGATGCGATGCTATTTGGGTGGTTGTAGACCGTTTGTCGAAGTCTGCACACTTCATTCCCTATGGTATGACCTTCTCGTTGAAGAAGATGGCGAAGCTGTACGTTGATTTTGTTGTTAGACTGCATGGTGTGCCCCTTTCGATCGTTTCTGACCGAGATCCGAGGTTTACTTCCAGGTTTTGGAAGAGTTTTCAAACAGCTTTAGGAACCATATTGGCGATGAGTACCGCGTATCACCCCCAGACAGATGGCCAATCTGAGCGAACTATCCAGACGTTGGAGGATATGTTGTGTGCTGTTGTGTTGGATTTCGGAGGTAGCTGGCAAGACGCGTTGTCTTTGGTCGAGTTTTCGTATAATAACAGCTACCAAGTGACGATTGGTATGGCGCCTTTTGAGGCTTTGTATGGCAGGAAGTGCAGATCGCCGGTATGTTGGGAAAAAGTGGGGGAGAAGCAGCTATCTGCCCCTGATTTTGTGCAGCAAATGAAAGATCATGTGGATCTTATTCGACAAAGGATGAAAGCTGCCCAGGATCGCCAAGCCAGTTATGAGAATAAGAGGCGTCGACCTCTTGAGTTTCAGGTTGATGATCGTGTATTTCTCAAGAGATTGTCGAGAGGATTGGCCCTTTGGCGTATCGTCTGTTGTTGCCGTCCGAGTTGTCTTCTCTACATGACGTCTTTCATGTTTCCATGTTGAGGAAGTATGAGCCAGATCCATCTCATGTGCTTGGAACTGACGAGGTAGAGCTAGATCAGTCGTTGAGCTATCAAGAATACCCCTTGCAAATCCTTGGCAGAAAAGAGAAACAGCTGAGGAATAAGACCATTCCTTTGGTAATGGTGCAGTGGAGCAAACATGGAAGGGAAGAAGCTACTTGGGAACTGGAAGAAAAGATGCAGCGCGAGTGGCCACATCTGTTTGAGTAGCCGTTGGGCTATACTTTTCCAGTAGGTTGTAGCTTTTGTTTGTATTTCTTCCCTAGATGTTGTAAATTGTTTGCTCAGTTACCTTGAACTCTTGGCCTGTGTTGGGCGAGTTCCTGTTTTGTATCTTGCTGCTGTGTTTTGGTATTTGAATTGTTGTTGATTTCGAGGACGAAATCCTTTTTAGTGGGGGAGAAATGTGAGACCTGGAAATTATATTAAGGATTAATTGTTGAATTAATCGGGTTTTAGTGATTTCTGGTGATTCAGATTTCATTTTGAATGTTTGGGTTACGTTTTTGGGTCGAGAATCACATTTGGAACAATTCTGGAAATTTTGAGATTTTCGAAATTTTGGTGAAATCTGGTAGCAGATTTGATGATGTCAGCATCGCGTGTTAACGTTGTGTGGATGACGTAAGCGTTGCTGGTTTGTGAGATCTGTTCGGGTTGAGAGATCTGTTCGAATTTTGTGAAATCTGGGCGCTTAGCGTTGCGGCGCGTTTTGCTTCGTACGCCGTCGTTTCATGAGATCTGGTTCTAGCGTGTTTTTTTTAAGGACTGAAACGCTGTCGTTTTTGTGAGATCTGGACGCCCTGTATAGGAGAGATCTGGTTTAGCGCTTGCGTGAGATCTGCTCGTGAGAGGAGAGATCTATTTTGTGTATTGCGGGTTTATGCGTTGGTTCCTAAACGCTGCCGTTTTAATAAGTGGCTACTTCGTCGTTTTGTGTTTAGCGCTGAGATCTGTTTGTGAGATCTGTTTTGTATGGTGCGACGTCGTTGGTGATCTCTAGAGGAGAGATCTGTTTTGTTAGTAGTGTTCGATTGACCAGATTTCAGCGCCTGGCTTAACAACCAGATTTCACCGTAGTTTTGCCCAAGATTAGCGACCAGCTTTTAGCGTGTTTTGGTTCCAGATTCCAGCGTTTAATTTTCCAGATTTCACCGTGGCTTTTGAGCATTTTAGCGCGCTTTGCTTGTGAAATCTGTTTTGTCGGTGGGTTTTTATCCAGATTTCATGCGTGTATAAAATTGGAGCGTTGGCCTTCAATTATTGAGAAAACAGAATCCATACTTAGCAAATATTTCTTATCTTCGTTCTCTGTTTTCCAAACCCTCGACTACTATTCACCGTGAGCTTCTCCGGTAGATTCCCGTCGATTCCGGCCACCATTTTTCACGTTCGAGGTAGAGTTGAACTCCTCTTGGAAAGCTCTTTAATCTCGTACCCATTTTGGAAGCTATAGTTGGCTGGATTGAAAGCTCGAAGCTGCTGTTTTCTTTCGTGCGTTTCGTAGTTGCAGGTAGCTTTTGGTTTAGTTGTTGAAATCTTGTTCCTAGCCTTTATTTTAGTACTCTGTTAAGTTTTATGGGTAGTATTTAGCGTTGGTTATAGGTATGAGATTCTGGCCGTGAGTTCTGTGGGATGCCGTGAGATTTGTAGCATTTCTCTGAAATATGTGTACCGTGTATTTTGGCAGATTTGTGCAGGCCGTGACTTGCTACGTTCTTTGAGGGAATTAAGGTACGGATTGAGCTTATAATTGCAGCAAGGTGACGGCTTGAATGAATTGAGAGATGGCTTTGCTGGCTAGTGTGTTTATTTTCCTGTTGAGGCTGCCGATTTATGAGATGGCCGTGTGTTATGTGTTATGTACTCGCTGATGTTGCTATTGCTTTCTCATACGTTGATATGCTTGATTATTCCAGCATGTGCATACATGCATTTGCATCTCATTCCAGCTTTATTGCCATCGTATCGTTGTTCTTGCTTTATTTCTTACCAGGATGCGAGGGCGAGCGGGAATACCGCACTCTCATCTTCCCTGCGGGGTTATGTTAGCCCCTATGCGCCGAGTGGCTAACTACCATAGTTCATAGGTTGGGCAACCGCAGGTCGAGTTGTTTGATGCATCTGGTATTCGGGTGTTGTGTCCCGGCGAGTGGCTCATTACCACACTTGGAACACACCCAGTGGCCACCGTTGTTGCAGATTCAGTTGAGCTGTACTTTGAGTTCCTTGACTCCTTTTCGGTTGGAGTCGTTCGTTGTTGTCCAGCATCTCATGCATAGCATCTGCATTTTATTCTTGCTGTTTATTGCTGATTTATAGTTGCTCTTCGTACTGGGGTTTGACCCCATGTCCCTCTGGGGCTTGGTTGTTTGTTGCCTGTTGTGTTGTCCAGGTCATACAGCTGGTCGAGGAGTTAACCCAGTTGGCGGTGCCCCAGGAAGTGGTTGAATGTCCCAGTAGCGTATAGAATATATGTATGTATCAGTCTAGTAGCCGGGGAGATGCCCTGTGCTTCGTTGTTGTATTCCCGTGTGGAGTCCGATACATGTTTATTTGTATTGATGCTATACTTGCTTTTGTTGGTTTAGTAAACTGGGAACTTATTTTGAGTATTGTTCTATTTTAAATTATATTTTTTAAACCGTCGGGCCTAAAAGCGAAAATTTTACCCACTTTTTGTTAAGCTTCCGCATGTGTTTGGGTTTTTACTCGGTTGTTAGCACGAGGCCTGACAACACACATCAGTGTGGATCAAATCCAGTAGGCCTTCAGCACGTTCAGCTTTGCTCGTGAAGGGCAATTTAGTCATTTTTCCCTTGAGACAAGACTCACAAGTGTTAGAGTAGATGCCCAACTAGCCAACTTGTGGCGTGTGGGTTTTATTGACTCTTTGTATAACGATATTTATTTATGAAATTCGCATTTCTTTTATGGCGTTCTTTATTTTCATTATGTTATAATGTTAACAATTGTGTTGGATAAAGACCTAGAATGCACCATAGTGTATGTTAGATGTGATAGTGGATATGATGGCTATCATGAAACACATCTAAGAGTCACTGTGTATTCTGAACTCATTCCTAGTCGATTGGGCCGTCAAAATGAGGATAAGGCCGCCCGAGCTTGAGACTAGTATCTGCGATGTGAAGTACCATGTTTCATTGGTAGGGAACATTGTGATGTTCTGAGAATGCAGATGGATAGTGACCTGGTGATCTATCGAACTACCCTCGTTCGAACTTTCCAAGTGGTTACCATTTGTCGAGTGGATAAGTCCGAGGTCTTGGTTTTACTGATTAGTCCTCACTACTCGAAACGTCATTGAGACTCTACATGATAGGCGCCTCACTTTGACCCGTTTACCGACTCACTTGGGGTCTTTAGGTGGCGGGATTGGGTGAGGACCCGATGCATGTAGGAGTCGATGCTTCTTTGTCGAGGATTCACCGCTTGCTTTTATGCGTGGATATCCTATGCTATCTGAGGAGATAATAGTGTGATAAATCTCTAGCCAGAGTACTGTATGTGTTTTAGGTAAATGAGTTTGCCTAGTAACACTCGCGATGTCACTATTTGATCTCCAAGATGTACGCATAATTATTAGATCTCTAGCGACTCTCGATTTACCAATGGTCGTTGATCTGATCGGGATATATGGATTGAAAGGACCGTACGGTACGCTAACCATGACCAACTGGTTCTTTCAGGCACTATCAGTGATACCTAGGGGATCATGGGGCGATGTTGCTAGGCGCTTTACCATGATCCGATGGGTCAGTTCGAAATTGTGATTTCGGAGTCACAATGGTTGTGAGCCCATGGCTAGCTGTATCCCTGAACCATTGAGGGTCACACAAGTACTGGATTCACGATTCCCGCACGGAAACTGAGCTCAATGTGTTGAGCATAGGAGGAGGAATTTAGGGAGTGCGACTTCCTAAAGGTCAACATGGGTCAAATTACGATTTCCCAAAGTTGAGGGGCTAAACTGCAATTTTGGTCTAGGTAGTCTGAAAAATTGTTTTTGCATCATAATACTCAGTTTCGCAAACTGGTAGATCGGTCCGATCAGATCGTCGATCGGAGTTATGATGAAGTCACGGTGATAGAATGAACCGAATGTTCATATGTTGGACTGGGCCCGCCCCAGGTCCAATGGGCCGGTTCAAGCCCATCATACCTGTACTTATTCTTGGCCTAGGTTTGTATTGTCATAACATAACAACACACAAACCCTAGACATAGCTAGAGCCGCCGCCGCCATGCCGCCGCCGTCGTGATCGGACTTGTTCCGATCACCTTGTCGAGGAGATTCCGTTCGTGCAAAATTTGTCAGCTCTTCTAGTGCAGACTGACGAAGGACTCGTGTATCCAGTCGTGGACCGGATTGAGGAGATCTACCGCCGCCTACCTTGAAGTGCCAGATTCCCTGTGAATCTGGTCGGAGCCAGGCGCCTAGACGCCAGCAAGGTGACATATCAAACACCCTAGGAGATTCTCCGGTAGTGGCTGTTTTGTCTTCTAGGTTATGTTTCAGGCCTGTCCCGGGCAGCCCATGAAGTTTTCGGGGCAATATTTGGTATTGGACCATTTTGGTCGGACCAAAAATTGATTTTGAAATTTTTGAGATTTTGGGCCTAAAATTGTTTTAAACCCAATTTGATGCAATTAAAATTTACAAAATATGATTTTATTTATAAAATATGATTTTATGATTAAAATATGATTTTGTTGAAAATTATCAAATTTGATTTGATTGTTTAATTTATATCAATTATATGAATTGATTGCATGTTTGGGATGATCGAGAGCCGTGCCCAATGTGTTAGGTGTATGCTAGGTTTTGCGATTTTGGTTGTAAATATTGTTGATTTCATTTATAAAGTGGGCCTGGTTTATGGCCCGTTCCCACCCCTTTAAATATGTATCCCAATGTGTCATGGATATTTAAATGTAAATATTAGATTTAGTGGGAGGAAATTTGAAGATGGTGGAGATGATGATCAAATATATTGAAGACCGAAGATTTGTAAAACCGGAAGCTAATGTAATAGGATTACATTTCATACTGCATTTCACCTAGGACTGGATCTAGGTCCGTGATTGGCAACCACGGACCGCATAGCTCTCGCTATCGATCATCCCAAAGTTTATATATATGCGATATATGTTTGTTGAATCTGCATTTTAAATTATGATTTAAAATTAATTGAGACCGAATTTTCAAAATTAAAATCTCTCGTTTTAAATATGATTTAAAACTGATATCAAGATTAAAAGTTTATTCGATAAACTAAGAAAATTTAAATTTGTTCAAATTTTCCTACCTTCCATCAACAATGAGTGTACGTCGATGCTACCCGTATACATGGCCCGGCTCATATTATTGAGGGGGCTGTGTATGCCGGAAAGCTGTACACGTCATTGACACTCGCTGTGAGTTGGTTGGAACTCCCTTTAACGTTGGCTCATATTATTGGGGATGTTAATGTTAGAGTAGATGCCCAACTAGCCAACTTGTGGCGTGTGGGTTTTATAGACTCTTGTACAAACAATCTTTATATGTGATATTCGCATTTATTTATATGGCATTCTTTACTTTCATTATGTGTGTAATGATTTACAATTGCGTTGAGTAAAGACCTAGAATGCACTAAAGCGTATGTTAGATGTGATAGTGGGTATGACGACTATCATGAAACACATCTAATAGTGGGTATGACGACTATCATGAAACACATCTAATAGTCGCTGTGTATTCTAAACATGTTCCTAGTCGATTGGGCCGTCAAAATGAGGATAAGGCCGCCCGAGTTCGAGACTAGTATCTGCGATGCGAAGTACCATGTTTCATTGGTAGGGAACATTGTGATGTTCTGAGCATGCAGATAGATAGTGACCTGGTGATCTATCGAACTACCCTCGTTCGGACTTGGATACTCAGCTCAATGTGTTGAGCACGAGAAGAGGATTTCGGGAAGTGCGACTTCCTAAAAGTCAACAGGGGTCAAACCGGGGTTTGCCGCTGTTGAGGGGCAAAACGGTCATTTTGCACTGGGGTTCTGAAAAATGGTTTTTCAGGTCATTGTATTCAGTTTCGGAAACTGAGTCGATCGGTCCGATCTGATCGGCGATCGGAGTTACGGTGAAGTCTCGGTGTTGGGGATGAACTGAATGTTCATCGTTGGACCCGGGCCCGTTGGGCCGGTCCAAGTCCAACACTTAAGTCTATTTAATTAGACTTAAGCAAGACTTAACATATAACATTATTACAACTCTAAACCCTAAACCTAGTTTTGGCCGCCCCCCTCCTCACTCACAAGACGCCGCCGCCGTGCGCCGCCGCAGCCGCTGCCGTGCGCCGCCGCCGCCGCCGCCCGTTGTCGCCGGAAATTCGTTTCCGGCCAACTCGACGAGGAGAATCCGTTCGTGCTGATCTCGTCAGCGCTTCTAGTGCAGCCTGACGAAGGAGTCTTGGTTCTGGTTGTGGACCGGATTGGCGATAATCTACCGCAATCTACCGAGAAGAGCCGGATTCTTGTAATACCGGTTGGAGCCAGGCACAAGTGCCAGCAAGGTAATCCGGTTAAACATCCTATTTATGACGATATTTGTATTGTCTGTTTTTCGTATTGATCGTCTCTCGGCCTTTTTCTATGTTCTTCCGCTGCCTCGCCGGGGGGCGGATCCGGACACCCAACAGTTAAGGGGACCGTCCTTCACGACTCAACATTGATGGGTCATCTTGACACGTGATAGTAATCGGCGTCATATTATTGGGCCCTTACTGGACGTGAGGTAAATACATGGAGGTTGCACCGGTTGCAATTGGACTCTACCTTTTGAGGGTCATGGTTGGCTGATATTATT
>KV013487.1:55260-70218 GCA_001598015.1 Dorcoceras hygrometricum
TTGTTGATACCAGAAGATATTTACAGTCTCTTGATTCGTGTTCTCATTGATATATTTGATAGAGTCTGTAAACGAACTGTCTTTTAAGAAGTTCGTAAAACGTTCAAAACATTGTAAACCAGCAGCGAAGTCTGCGTCAAGTGTTGTAAAGCGCTAGGAGTTCTCGTAGCTGCGGGTTACGGGAGCGGGTGTTTGTAGAAAGGCTACACACATCAAAGTCTTTTAGTGCTACCTTCCGAGGAGGAAGAAGGGGAGACGTAGGATATTTATATCCGAACTTCCAGAAACAAACTCTCGACTCAATCTCTTATTTACGCATTTATTTTGTGTTTGCGCATTGTTCATTGTTCACAAACCAATCGGCCTATTTCCGCACATATTTTGTTGGCTGAGAAGGTTGCTTATAACTGAGATCCAAACATTTCATCAAAGTCTTTTAGTGCTACCTTCCGAGGAGGAAGAAGGGGAGACGTAGGATATTTATATCCGAACTTCCAGAAACAAACTCTCAACTCAATATCTTATTTACGCATTTACTTTGTGTTGCGCTTTGTTCATTGTTCACAAACCAATCGGCCTATTTCCGCACATATTTTGTTGGCTGAGAAGGTTGCTTATAACTGAGATCCAAACATTTTAAAAGAACTTTGAAATAGAAAAATCGAAGGAGTTCATTCAACCCCCCCCTTCTGAACTCCTATTTGCTTAGTGATCCTATTTCCGGGACCATCAGAAACAATTCAAGAGGTCGGGTTCGAGTTCTTTTCATTTGGTTATGGTGGAGCGAGTTCGAGGTCAGTGATCTATGGTCAGTGCGGTGGCAGGCATCTGACTTCGCAGTGTCATGGAGTGTAATGCGCTTGCTTTATCTGTGGGCAAGTTGGACACTTTGCGAGGGCATGTCCTACCAAGGGACAACGATCTAGTCTTTTGCAGCAGGGTTCTTCTGGAGATTCTCTACGGAGATCGTGTCCTATTGCTCAGCCCCAACGATCAGGTTATCAGTCGTCGAAAGCATATAGGTTCAGAGGACCTTCTCAATCTCAACACTCGGGACCTCAGTGGGCTCAAGTGAATGCGATGACTAGGGAGCAGGCTGATGATATGCCCGGAGGAGTAATTGCGGGTAATTGCCTTATCTTTGGTTATCGTACACGATTTGTATCTGACATTGGAGCATAACATTTATATCTGATTTATTTATGTATGAGTATGGGTTGTTTTCTACCCCTTTGTGTGATGCTGTGTGTTGCTACTCCTGCCGATGTGAGTTTGATGTCCCGTGAGATAGTGTTGGATTGTGTTGTTAAGTTTGATGAGAATGTGTTGGTGGCGAATTTGATTTCGCTGGAGTTGCGAGATTTCGACTGTACCTTGGGATGTATGTTTTGTCTGGTTATAGAGCTATAATTGATTGTTTCCATGGCGTGGTGAGGTTTAGACCTCAATCTGGTGAGAAATAGGATTTCTACGGTACTGATTCTAGATGTAAGATCACACTGGTTCTGCTATGGTGATGTTTAGTTTGCTGCCGCTCGAGAACTCGGGATTTATGATCTATGCTTTGGATGCGACTTCGGAACCGCGATCGGAGGTTGGTGACATCCATGTTTTTGGGAGTTCCCTGATGTCTTTCCAGATGAGATTCATAGGTTTCCTCCGAGACGAGAGATTGATTTCAGCATTGAGTTGGTGTCAGGAACTGTCCCGATTTCTAGAGCTCCTTATCACTTGGCGCCATCTGAATTGAGGAAACTTAAGGATCAATTGCGAGATTTCCTAAATAAGGGCTTCATTAGATGGAGCATGTCATCTTGGTGGGCTCTCATTTTGTTTGTGAATAAGAAAGACGGGTCTATGCGGATGTGCATTGATTTTAGGCAACTAAACAAAGCGACGGTGAATAACAAGTATCCGTTACCGAGGATTGATGACTTGTTCGATCAGTTGTAGGGATCAACGGTGTACTTGCGTTTTGGTTATCATCATTTGCGGATCCGAGAATGGCTTTTCGAATCATGTATGAGCATTATGAATTTTTGGTGATGCCTTTTGGATTGACGAATGTCCCTGCTGTCTTCATGAATTTGATGAGTTTTCCGTGAGTACCTTGACGCTTTGTGATCATATTTATCGATGATATCTTGGTCTATTTGAGGACCATGAGGGAGCTCAATGAGCTCTTGAGGTTAGTCTTGCAAACTTTGCGAGACTCACAGTCGTATGCCAAGTTCTCCAAGTGCGAGTTTTGGCTAGATCGAGTAGTCATTTTGGATCATGTTATCACGTCTCACGGTATTTCAATGGATACCAGCAAAGTTGAGGCAGACATAAACAGGGAGTGGCCCAAGAATGAATATGAGATTCATAGTTTCTTGGGTTTGATGGGCTATTACAGACGTTTCATTGAGGGATTTTCGACAATAGCCAGGCCGATGATGAAGTTGACACAGAAGGATATGAGGTTTGTTTGGACCAACGAATGTTAGTCTAGCTATCTGACGCTGAAAGTGAATGTTGACTACAGTCTCCTATGCCTGCGATGCTGGCAGCGTTGAGTATTTCGAAAGTCCACGACCATTTGAGGACTTCAGGATGGAGTTTTTAGCCTGGTGATGATTTCTTTGTAGGTTCTTCATTTCAGGTTGAACCATAGATTGTTACGGACATGAGAGAAGCGCATAGGACTGACCCGTAAATTCAAGAGTTGAATTTGAAAGCCCAGTCAGGTCAGTCAGCTGATTTTTCCATTGATTATGATGGTTGTCTGAGGTTTCAAGAGAGATTGATGGTTCTGAACTTGATTTATTTGAGGGAGACCATCCTGAAAGAGGCCCATTGCAGTCTCCACAGCGTGCATCCGGGTGAGAAAAAGATGTACCACGCCTTGAAGTCTTAGTACTGGTGGGACCGCATGAAGAGCGATATTTCCGGATTCTTGGCTCGATGCTTGAACTGCCAACAGGTCAAGACTGAGAGATGAGATCTGGTGGTATGCTTCAGAGTTTAGAGGTGCTCCAATGTAATTGGAAGCACATTACTATGTATTTTGTTACCCATTTGCCTCATTCGACTCAAGGTTGTGATGCGGTTTGTGTTGTGGTTGATAGACTGTCAAAGTCAGCCCACTTTATTCCCTATGATATGACGTGTTCTATGAAGAAGATGGCGATACTGTACATCGACCATGTGGTGAGATTGCATGGCGTGCCGGTATCGATACTGTCCAACAGGGATCTTAGGTTTACTTCTCCATTTGGAAGAGCTTGTAGGAAACTTTGAGGTCTAGATTGGCTATGATACAGCGTATCACCCCTAGACAGATGGCCAATCTGAGCAGACCATACAGACTTTAGAGGATATGTTGCGAGCTGTAATGATGGATTTCAGTGGTTGTTGGTATGATTCCTTGTCTTTGGTAGACTTTTCATACAACAATAGCTATCAATACCATCGGGATGACACCATTTGAGGCTTTGTACGGTAGGTAGTGCAGATCACCTATTTGTTGGAAGAAGTTGGGGAGAGACGGTTGTCTTCAACAGGGTTTGTGCAGCACATGAAGGACCAGGTTGATTCGGCAAATAATGAAGGCTTCACAAGATCTCCAAGCCAGTTATGCGAATAAAAGCGCAGGCCTTTGGAGTTTCAGGTTGGCGATCGAGTATTTCTGAAAGTTTATCCTTTCAAGAGCGTGATGAGATTCACGCTTAAGGCTAAATTAGGTCCTAAATTCGTTGGTCCATTCGAGACTTTTGAGAGGATTGGATCCTTGGCTTATCGATTGCAGTTGCCTGCTGAGTTAGCAGCGATGCATGATGTGTTTCATGTATATTCTAGACAGAAAGGAGAAGCAATTGAGGAATAAGACCATACCTTGGTTATGGTACAGTGGAGTAAACATGGAAGAGAAGAGACTACTTGGGAAGTGGAAGCCAAGATGAGACAAGAGTGGCCCCATATATTTTTTGAGTACTAATTTCGTCGTGTGTTCTGTATGTAATCTGGTTGGGTTCAGTTTGTGATCCATTTTGTGGTATGTTTTGTGATCTGTTTGGTTTGTGCTGGCTGTTGTGTTCAAATTCGAGGGCGAAAATCCTTTTTAAGGAAGGGAGAATGTGAGGACTATGATTAGCTGAGGTAATTAATGGCTTAATCGAATCATATTAGCGGGGTATTAACTAAGGTTTATCTGTTAGTATCGTATTTTGTGTGGATCAGCTTAGGCGTGAGCTGATCGGTTTTCCGTGCTGAGCCAATATTGTGGATTGGATCCTTAGCGTACAGATTGCAGCTGTCGGCTGATTATCGTCAATGCATGATGTGTCTTGTGTGTCAATGCTGAGGAAATATGAACCGATTCCTTCTCATGTGTTGTGAAGTAGAGCTGGACCAAACCTTGAGCTACATCGAGTACCCACTGAGAATTCTAGACAGAAGGAGAAGCAATTGAGGAATAAAACCATACTGTTGGTTATGGTACAGTGGAGTAAACATGGAAGAGAAGAGGCTACGTTGAAAGTGAAAGCTAAGATGAGACAAGAGTGGCCTCATCTATTTGAGTACTAATTTCTTCCATGGGTTATGTTTATTTTCTGGGCGTGTTCAGTTGTGATCCATTGATGTAGTCTGTTTTCTGATCTATTTTGGTTGTGTTGGCTACTGCGTTCAATTTCGAGGATGAAATATGTTTTAAAGAGTGGAGAATGTGAGGACTGTAATTACTCGATGTGATTAATGTCTTAATCAGATCAGATTAGAGAGTTAATCGTGTGCTGATCTATTGGCTCGAGCTGAGTTGATCATCTTGATCTGCATTGACCGTCGTGAACTGAATTGGCTATCGGGAACTGACCTGGAGTTCGTAAGCTGAATAGAGCATCCTATGCTGAATTGGAAGGGTGCGATCTGATCTAAGTCTCTAAGCTGAGTGGCGCTGTGTATAGCCAGAGCTGATAGTGTGATGCTTTAGTGCGAGATGGCAGTGTAGCTGCTCTGAACTTCTATCCATTTGAGTAGTAAGGCGTAAGCTGGATTCAGCTTTGGGAGTTACGCAACGTTCTGATATGAGTAGTAAGATTTGAAGCATTGTGCTGTGTTGTTTGGTTAAATCAGCTTAGGCATGAGCTGATGGGGAAGAACAGCTTAGGTGAGAGCTGTTAGTGGCATTAGGGTCAGTTGTGAGCAGAGTGATGATCAGATTTGGCGAGAGCTGTTTGAGCCGTGCAAGCGGACGGGTACGTAATCTTAGTACGCGAGAGCTGAATCGCATGAGAGAGCAGATCTGTGAACATGGTCTGATCTAAGAGCGTGTTCTGTCTTGAAAGCGTGATCTGTTAGGATTGTGTTCTTTCTGTGGACGTGAACTATTGGGAGCGAGATCTGAATTGAGTACGCGTGCTGAGCTGCATGCCTAAGATGAGTACAGTGTGGATACCTGAGCTGATCTGAAAACAATGTAAGCCAGATCTGAGGAAATTAAGTCGTATATATACGACCATTGACCAACACTTAGCCATTTTTTTACACCACAAACACCTTATCTTCTGAGAGCTTCCGACCCTGATATTTTCCAAAACCCTTGTCATTACTGTTCATTGATGGTTGGAAACCTATTTTCAAGCTCTAATTTTTCATACTAGTTTTGAAGGACGGTAGCGACCAAAATAGAGAAGTCAAGAGATGCTCAAGTATTCGACTTTTAACATTTTTTGGTCGAGTGGTGCTTGGGTTAAGGTAACCATGTTCTGCTGGTGTTAGTTTCATTTCTTAGCGTTAGTCTTTGAGTTAGAGTAGCATCTTGCATTTAGTTGTCGTCGTTCAGACTTGAGAGCTTCAATCGTGTATTGAGTAAGATTTGCCCGAGATGAATTGCTTGAGTATTCTATTCAGATTTATAGCTCTCTTGAGCCTGATTACTCCACCCTGAGCTGTTGGCGTGAGCTGTACATCGACAGTGGTGTGATCTGTTCTAGCCGTGAGTTTTGTTGAGGTATTTTGGTAAGATCTGAGCAAGGTAACGAACTGAGCTTGTATTTACAGCTTTGAGATAAGCATGTGAATGCATTTGTGTATGTACAGGTTGAACTGTGGTTGTGTGCTGATTTGCCGAGCCGTGTGTTGCATAATGATGCCTTAGTTGTTTTGTATCTGTACCGTATGCTGCTATATGATTTTGATGATTTGCATACATACATATCATTTTGAGCCTGAATCCTTTGTAAACCTATTTTGATGATTGAATAGTACCAATAAGTTGTTTTTGAAAATAAAATGAGGTGTCGCTGGCTCTCGTAACCTCGACTCCCCGCTGCGAGATTTGTGTCGCCATGAGGAAAATGGGGATCTCCCACACCTCAAAGAGCTGAAACATTTCAGTTGGGTTGCGCTTGATGATTATGCTATTGGTACTGCCTGTGAGAACGACCTGGTAGCTTCCATACTCTCACATGAATTGTGGACACTGTGTTATTTGATTGCCAGCTGAGTCCTTGTGCTTTGGATCCCGATGATTTTTTGTAACCACCATGCATTGCATGACATGATATGTTGCATGCTTATTTGAATGTTGTTTTGCGATTGCTCTTTATACTGAGTTTTGACCTCATTGTTTTCCTTTGGGACTGCTTTGGTCGTGCGTTGACCACTGCAGGTTTTTCAGGTACATCAACCCGAGTGATGTGTCAGCTGGTGGAGCCCCATAGACGTTTTTGATGTCCCAATTATGTATATGTTGTATCTAGTTATTTCCAGGGGATGCTCTGTGTTAATGTTCTATTGCTGATTCGATGGCTGTATTGATATATACATATGTGGCTGTTGAGATGATGTTGAGTTCTATTGTTGACTTTTGAATCAAAGTCTTTATTTTGATATGTGACTATTTTGAAAATGTATTTTATGTTTAGGCCAAAAGAAAAATTTTAACCACCATTTAAACTTCTTCATTTTAGTGTTAATTGTGTGCTTATTTCTGTATTATGAGCAACTGGCCTGACAGCGAAGCTGGAACTGCTGTTGAGGTAAATTTGTATCATGAGATGATTTGGTTGCTACTATACTTAACAGCTAGTAGAGATTATGTTTGCGGCCTCTGTGTGTGCTAGATTTCAAGCTGATCCGAAACAATCTCATTTCATTGTTGTTAAATGTAATAAAATACCTTAAGGCACTCAGAATGTGAGTCTTTGGTATCCCAAAGATTCCAGTTTCAGTTTGATTGGGTATTCTGATGCGGATTACACATGTTATAAGATTGACCGACGGAGCATAATGATAGACTAGTATCATGGTTCAGCAAGAAGTAAACTTCTTGTTAAGAGTAAAACTTAAGCTTTGGTGAACGAATAGCTTAGAGTGCACTAGACTATGGAGAACGAATAGCTTAGAGTGAAGATAGTGCAGAGAAAATCTCAGACCTTACGAACAGCATTCAGCTTAGAGCATATAAGCTTTCAGATCAGAGCGTGAAAAGTTCAGTTCTCAGGTCAGTACTTATATGATCAGTTTTCAGATCAGCTTAGAGGAACCTTTCCAGATCAGTTTAGAATTGAATATCAGATCAGGCCGAAAAAGGTTCAGCTCAGACAGTTTTTGATCAGATCGCAATAACATATTACAGATTTCACGTCAGCTCAGAGCTCACAAGCTTTCAGATCATGCATAGCGAAACAGCTCAGAGCGTACAACAATCAGACTACACGTGAATATATCAGATCACATTAGAGCGAATCAAGTGCTTAATTACTGGCTAAATTACCGGACACTATTTTGTACCTAACGGTAATATTCCACTGATTTCGGTATGAAGGAAGGCAAGTCCTTCAAGAATGGAAGAAGATCAACTAGCCAGTAGAGCAAATCATTCAAAGATCGATGGATCTTTTCAGGCCCGGTTCTCTAAATCAGGGACCAATTACTCAATTAATCCTAAATTTCAAAGGAAGCATAAAATATGGGCTAAAATTTTTCGTTTGGGCCTGAACTGGAAATATCATTTAAAGTACAATCATAATCAATGTACGGATTTTAACTCAAAATCCAAACAACAACAACAACACTACTGAAAACATCCTAGTATGACAACAAATACAGATCCCCCAAATACAGTATTCACTCAGGGCATCCCCTGGTTCAATAGTACAATACATAATATATAACTGGGGCTCAAAATGGGGATCTACCAGCCGACGCTCCACTCGGTCCAGCTGGATTACCTGACACCCTGCAAAGGACAACGCTGATCAAAGCAGCCCAAAGAGGGAAAATAAAACGAGGTCAAACCTCAATACGAAGAGCATAGATAAAGCAACAATCATATCAGACATGTAATATTTCAAACGTGCGATGCATGAGGGCTACCAAGAATAATCGATAAGCAAGGCACAACGACTCAGCTGTGCAATAAAATCTCAATAATCAATCAGAATCCAAAACATAGTGACTCAGCTGGCTATCGCGACTCAGCGACGACATTGGATTCTCAGCACGACAACGTAACCAGCAAAGCACGACTCAGCGATTATCAGGTCTCAAAGAAGCAGGCTCAGTATGCTATGTGTGTACGCCTAGCAAAATCATGCTCACAACAATATATATACTTCACACACATAGGCAATGAAAAGCACGAATCATCATTTTAAACAAGCAAGATCACATAGAATCACCTAACACATAATCACAGCAGCTCAAACACGAGTGGAAATATTTTCAAGATGATATTAAAGCTGCTAATACGAGCTCACTCGTACCTTCCTCTGAGCAGCTAATAGCTCAACAAAGCCCATGAGAACCGAGCACCAACAGCTCGCGTACGTCGACTACCCTACCAGCTCACCAAGAAACTCAACAGCAGCCACCCGAAAGTTCAAACCTTAAATCAGAGCTCAATCCTGTCGCAATTAGCGAAACCGGTTCGCGCAGTTCCTCTGCAAATATAACGCCTGGTCTTCTCTCTCCACTCCAAATGGGTACGAGAACTTTCTCCTCGAAAATGGCTTTCAGATCGAGGTAACCTTACCCAAATCTAATCGGTCAATCTCCAGAATTCGAAGGAGGAAGATGAATGGTGAACAGTGCTATTTAGGGTTCCTGGGAAAAACTATCGGGAGAGGATAAGTGTTTTTATGTGAATATATGGCTAAGTGGTTGGGAGAATATAATGTATATACGGTCAAAGTCAACTATGAATAATTCATCCAGTAATCTGCTACATTGCCACCGACCAGTTCACATCAAAACTGATACCAGCTCGGCATATACCAGCATGCATTTTCCCAAAACTTGTGCGTACAACTGCTCACTCTCGCGGAACAAATTACGTCAAGCAGCTTGCACATCCAGATCACACCGCCAGCACAGATTACGCTCAACCAGCGTCTAAACTAATGTCACTAAACTACGTCGCATCATCTCCAGCTCAGGACAACCAGCTCACGCGTACGTAGGCCAGCTCGCACACCTCCAGTTCTTGCCTACACTAGAAACCATGAACCGCTCTACACCAAACCACTAATCGAGCTGGTCCACACAGTACCACCAGCTCGCGCACCTCTAAGCTGTTTTCCATCCCTTAGATAATCCAATAGCTCAGAGATGTTCCGTCCCATAACACTTTGCGCTAGGGATAGTAGAACAGATCACGCATTGGATAGCTTACACGTACTGGGCATTTCTCTCCAAAGCTGAAACCTTCACAGCTCTTGTCCAATCTAACAGCTACTACCAGTTCCTCCTAAGCTAAACACCTCTCTGGTTTAATAATCATTCCGATCTAATTAATTCGTTAGTCACCATCTAACAACTTCTAGTCCTCACATTCTCCCCAACTAGAAAAGGAATTCGTCCTCGAAATCAACTATAACTATAGATCAGAACAGAAAGAATACCAGAAAGTCACCAAAAACTAGAACGCATAATATCCCAACATTCCTCAATGCTTATAAAAGTCACTCACCAAGAGTACAAAAACAACTCAACACGCAAATTAGCAAGCTACAAGATTACCTGAATTAATACTGCGTATGCTCAAATAGATGAGGTCTCTCATGTCTCATCTTTTCTTCAACTTCCCAAGTAGCTTCTTCTCTGCCATGCTTGCTCTATTGGACCATCACAAACGGAATAGTTTTGTTTCTCAATTTTTTCTCCTTCCTATCCAGAATATGCACTGGGATATTCAACATAACTCAGGGTTGGATCCAGATCAACTTCATCGGTCCTTAACACATGGGATGAATCTGGCTCATACATTGATACATGAAACACATCATGCATCGCTGCTAACTCAGCAGGCAGTTGCAATCGATAAGCCAATGATCCAATCCTCTCAATAACCTCAAACGGACCAACGAACCTAGGAGATAACTTACCCTTAAGCCTGAATCTCATCATGCTCTTGAAAGGAGAAACTTTCAGAAATACTCGAGCGCCAACCTGAAACTCCAAAGGCCTACGCCTCTTGTTAGCATAGATAGATTGAAGATCTTGTGCATCCTTTTCTGCTTCGAATCAGCTCAACCTGATCCTTCATATGCTGCACAAACTCAGGAGTAGACAGCTGTCTCTCACCAACTTCTTCCCAATAAATCGGCGATCTACACTTTCGACGGTACGAAGCCTCGAATTGTGCCATCCCGATAGTCACTTGGTAGCTATTGTTATACGGATATTCTATCATGGATAAAGAATCCTACCAGCCACCACTGAAATCCATCACAATGCTCACAGCATGTCCTCCAAAGTCTGTATGGTCCTCTTGGATTAGCCATCTATTTGCGGGTGATAAGCTGTACTCATAGCCAATCTAAAACTCATCGCTGCTTTCAAGACCTTCCAAAATCGAGAAGTGAATCGTGGATCTCGATCAGACACTATCAAAACCGGAACTCCAAGCAACCTAACCACGTGGTCAACGTACAGCCTTGCCATCTTCTTCATGGAAAACCTCACATCGTAGGGAATGAAAATGGGCTGACTTCGAAATCCTGTCAATAACAACCCAAATCTTATCACATCCCCTATTCGAACGAGGTAGGTGGGTCAAAAAACCCATGGCCACGTGCTCTCAATTCCACTGAGGCACTTCTAAACTCTGCAACAATCCACCAGGTCTCATCCTCTCGGCCTTGGCCTGTTGGCAGTTCAAACATCGAGCTACAAATCCAGAAATATCATTCATCATGCCTTCCCACCAGTAGTGTGACTTCAAGGCATGATACATATTCTTCTCGCCCCGATGCACACTATAATGGCTACAATGGGCCTCGTTCATGATGGTTTCTCTCAGATCGATCAGGTTTGGAACTACCAATCTACCACGAAATCTCAGGCATCCATCAGAAGCAACAGTAAAATCTCCCGACTGACCATTCTAGGTTTTTATCTTCAACTCATGGATGTACGGGTCAGTCCTGTGGGCTGCTCTAATGTCGTGACCATCTATGGTTCAACCTGAAAGGAAGAAACTGTGAAGTACTGATCATCTGGCTGAAAACGCCATCCAGAAGTCCCCAAATGCTCGTGGACTTTTGAAATACTCAAAGATGTTAGCATCGCAGGCTGGGATTTCCTACTTAAAGCATCTGCCACTAAGTTTATTCGTCCGGGCTGATATTGAATCTCACAGTCAAAATCCTTGAGCAACTACATCCAACGACCCTGTCTCATATTCAGATCTGACTGAGTGAAGATATACTTCAAACTCTTGTGGTATGTGTACACCATAAATTGCTCACCATACAGGTAATGACGTCAGATCTTCAGGGAAAAAACAATGGTAGCCAACTCTAGATCGTGAACGGGTATCACGTCGCATGGGGTTTCAACTGTCGAGACGCATAAGCTACCACTCGCCCATTTTGCTTCAATACACAGCCCAAACCACTCAGAGAAGCATCAGAACAAACCACAAAACCTCCAGAACCCGAAGGTAAAGCCAACACAGGAGAAGTAGTCAAATTCTCCTTGAGCAACTGGAAACTCGACTCACAGTCGTCTGTCCACAAAAATCTTCCTTCTGGGTCAACTGCGTCATCGGCTTGGATATTGAAGAAAAACCCTCAATGAAACGTCTGTAATATCCAGCCAAATCCAAGAAACTACGGATCTCTAAAACATTTCTAGGTCTCTCCTAGTTAAGAAATGCTTCGACCTTACTAGGCTCCACCAAAATACCTTGTGCAGATATGACATGACCCAGTAATATCCAGCCAAATCCAAGAAACTACGGATCTCTGAAACATTTCTAGGTCTCTCCTAGTTAAGAAATGCTTCGACCTTACTAGGCTCCACCAAAATACCTTGTGCAGATATGACATGACCCAAAAAGATTACTTTATCTAACCAAAATTCACACTTACTGAACTTAGCATAGAGCTGTGAGTCTTTCAGTTTCTGCAACACCAGTCTCAAGTGCTCCTTATGCTCCCTATAGCTCCTCAAATACACCAGGATATCATCTATGAAGACAATCACAAAACGATCGATATACTCACTAAAGACGCGATTCATCAAATCCATGAAGACAGCAGGGGCATCGTCAATCCAAACGGCGTCACAAGAAACTCATAATGCTCGTATCTAGTCCGGAAAGCCATCTTCGCCACATCGGCGTCTCTAATCCACAACTGATGATAACCAGATCGCAGATCAATCTTGGAGTACACTGCCGATCCCTGCAGCTGATCAAATAGATCATCAATTCCCGACAAGGGGTACTTATTCTTGATCGTTGCTTTATCAACTGCCGAAAGTCAACAAACATCCTCATAGATCCATCTTTCTTCTTCACAAAGAGAATCGGAGCTCCCCAAGGCAACATAATCGGCCTAATAAATCCCTTCTTTAGAAGGTCACGTTCCGCTGGCGCCAGTCGGTACGGAGCTCTCGAAATCGGGGAGGTCCCTGGCACCAACTCAATGCTGTCTCTCGTCTCGGAGGGAATCCAGGAATATCATCCGGGAACACATCTAGGAACTCTCAAGAATCGGGACATCACTCAACTCTACCCATGATTCTTGGGAAACATCCAGGGCATAAATCAGGAACCCTGAATTCTCTAGCGAAAATAGACTAAACACCTCCATGGCCGACACTAATGGAATCTTAGACCACGAATTGGCACCATAAAAATCCCATTTTTCTCCAAATTGAGATCTAAACCTCACTACACCATGAAAACAATCAATAGTCGCTCTATAACTGGACAACACGTCCATCCCCAAGATACAATCAGTCTCTAATCTCCAGAGAAATCAAATTCGTCACCAGCACATTCTCATCAAATCTTAACACAGTCCAGAACCACCTCACGGGACAACAACCACACACCAACAGAAGTATAAACAGATACAACATCACACAGTGGGGTAGAACTCAACTCACACTCATATACAAAAACAGATCAGATATAAAAGAGTGTGATTCTCCAGTATCAAACAAAACTCATGCAGGAAAGTCAAAGATAGTACAGGTACCTGCAATAACTCCTCCAGGCATATCTTCAGCTTCAGCTTGCTCTCTCGTCAAGGAATTCACTTGAGCGTTGAGGTCCCGAAAACTGAGGTCTAGAAGATCCTCCGAACCTAGACGGTTCTCACGGTTGGAATCCTAATCGTTGGGACTGGACAAAAGGTTGTGATAGGATCAATGGAGTCGAAAATAGATTTAAATTAAGCTCAGGAGTTCAGAAGGGCGGGGGGATTTAATGAAATCCTTCGATTTTAAATTTTCGAAACCTTTAAAACTATTTTTACAAGCCTGTGCTTAACTCAGATCTGAGTGACCAGATCTGAGGCTCTCAGTCCAAATCTATTTTATCGATTAACAAATAATGTGCGGAAAGAAACCGATTAAACAGTGAACAGTTAATAATAAAATGCGATGCAAGTAAATAAAAAGATAGGGTCGAGAATTTGTTTCTAGAAGTTTGGATCTGAAATCCTACGTCTCCCCTTCTTCCTTTTCAGAAAGGTTACACTAGAAGATTTGATGAGTACAGCCTCTGTAAACACGCGATCACTAGAGCCTTGCTCACAGTGAACTCTTAGCAGCTTCTATCACGCATATTACACTTCTGAATACAACAAACTATTTTTCGAACTTCTTCAAGAAGCACATTCGTTACAGACTCTGAACTGATTTTACACGGAACAGATAAAAACAGAGTACTATAAATCTTCTGATTTCTTTTTACAATGAAACTTGTTTACAAATGTAAACCAGAAGAATTCTTGAAGGTATTTCTGATAAGAACTGAAGAATTGTTCTTCGAGATGGTGACAGTTGAGATAAAATATTTTTGAGTCGTTGAGAGAATATGCGAGAGTGAAAATCGACTGAGCTCGTAAATTCGCAGAGTGTCACCAGGAGATTCAAATCAACAGAGAGCTTCTTCATTTGAAATCTTCAGCTATAAATACTCCTCCATCTTCAACGGTCATTAATTGAGCCAGTAGACACAAACCTTGTTTGCATATCTACATAGTATCAATGCATTAAATGCTCCATTAATGTTATGTTAGAGTAGATGCCCAACTAGCCAACTTGTGGCGTGTGGGTTTATAGACTCTTGTATGAAACAATATTTATATATGATATTCACATTTATTTATATGGCGTTCTTTACTTTCATTATGTGTGTAATGATTTACAATTGCGTTGAGTAAAGACCTAGAATGCACTTAAGCGTATGTTAGATGTGATAGTGGGTATGACGGCTATCATGAAACACATCTAATAGTCGCTGTGTATTCTGAACATGTTCCTAGTCGATTGGGCCGTCAAAATGAGGATAAGGCCGCCCGAGTTCGAGACTAGTATCTGCAATGCGAAGTACCATGTTTCATTGGTAGGGAACATTGTGATGTTCTGAGCATGCAGATAGGATAGTGACCTGGTGATCTATCGAACTACCCTCCTTCGGACTTTCCAAGTGGTTACCATTTGTCGAGTGGATAA
>KV013488.1:8800-19018 GCA_001598015.1 Dorcoceras hygrometricum
ATCACGAACCGATCGATGTACTCGCTAAAGATGCGATTCATAAAATCCATGAAAACAGCTGGGGCATTCGTCAACCCAAACTGCATGACCAGAAACTCATAATGCCCATATCGAGTCTGGAAAGCTGTCTTCGCCATGTGAGCATCCCTAATCCGCAACTGGTGATAACCAGAGCGCAAATCTATCTTCGAGTAAACGACCGATCCCTGCAACTGATCGAACTAGTCATCAATCCTTGGAAAAGGATACTTTTTCTTCATCGTCGTTTTATTCAACTGTCGAAAATCCACGCACATCCTCATAGACCCATCCTTCTTCTTCACAAAAAGAATCGGAGCTCCCCAAGGTGACATACTAGGTCTGATGAAGCCTTTCTCCAAGAGATCTCTCAACTGATCATTCAGCTCTTTCAACTCTACGGGAGCCAACCGATACGGAGCTCTAGAAATCTGGGCGGTACCGAGCACCAACTCGATGCTGAAGTCGATCTCACGTCTCGGAGTAAATCCAGGAATCTCATCTGGAAACACGTCGGGAAACTCTCGTACGATCG
This sequence comes from Dorcoceras hygrometricum, assembly GCA_001598015.1. Lineage (NCBI taxonomy): Eukaryota > Viridiplantae > Streptophyta > Magnoliopsida > Lamiales > Gesneriaceae > Dorcoceras > Dorcoceras hygrometricum. Next base: position 9,354 of record KV013488.1, read on the forward strand.
TAATGTCGCTCAACTCTAACCGCGACTCTTGGGAAACGTCAAGCGCGTAAATCATGAATCCAGCATTATCCAGCGGTAGCAGACTAAACATCTCCATGGCGGACACCAGTGGAATTTTCGAGCGCGAATCAGCATCGTAGAACTCCCACCTATCACCCGAGTCAGGGCGAAATCTCACCACACCATGAAAACAGTCAACAGTAGCCTTATAGCCAGATAATACGTCCATTCCCAAGATGCAATCAAAATCTCTGATTCCCAAAACAATCAGATTGGACACCAAAACGTGCTCATCAAATCGAAACACACAATCCAACACCACTTCACGGGACCACAGATTCACACCAGCAGGGGTAGACACGGAAACAACATCACACAATGGGGAAGAACTCAACCCATACTCACAAACATACAACTCAGAAATAAAAGAGTGTGATGCACCAGTATCAAATAGAACTCTCGCAGGATAATCAAAAATAAAGAATGTACCAGCGATCATCATACCAGGCGCCTCCTCAGCCTGCTCTCTCGTCAAAGCGTTCGCCTGAGCCTGCTGTGGAATCTGGAACTGAGGTCTCGAAGGTGCTCCAAACCTAGAAGCCTCACGGGGTTGTAATCCAGATCACTGGGTAGGGGCAGGAAACTGCGGTCTCTGAGAAGAACCACGAGCTGATCCCTGCTGCGAAGGAACTGAAGACTGACCCCTCAAAAAAGGACACACTCTAACAAAGTGTCCTGGCTGTCCGCAGTTACGGCAAGACCACTGAACTCCGAAGTTGGATGTCTTCCCCCGCACTGACCACAAGGCATATCGCCAAAACCACTACCAGAACCACTGCCAGAACCAGAACTCGCAGAACCAGAGGAACTCGAATCCGCCTTCTTCTTGAACTATTTCCCTCGAGGTCAAAACCTTTGGTGATTCGACTACTTCTGCTGCGACCCTTGAGGAGAATAAAAAGATTGCGACGCATCCATTGGACACCAAAACGTGCTCATCAAATCGAAACACACAATCCAACACCACTTCACGGGACCACAGATTCACACCAGCAGGGGTAGACACGGAAACAACATCACACAATGGGGAAGAACTCAACCCATACTCACAAACAAACAACTCAGAAATAAAAGAGTGCGATGCACAATGTCAAATAGAACTCTCGCAGGATAATCAAAAATAAAGCATGTACCTGCGATCATCATACCAGGCGCCTCCTCAGCCTGCTCTCTCGTCAAAGAGTTTGCCTGAGCCTGCTGTGGAATCTGGAACGGAGGTCTCGAAGGTGCTCCAAACCTTGAGGCTCACGGGGTTGGAATCCAGATCGCTGGGTAGGGGCAGGAAACAGCGGTCTCTGGGAAGAACCACCAGCTGATCCCTACTGCGAAGGAACTGAAGACTGGCCCCTCAACAGAGGACACACTCTAACAAAGTGTCCTGGCTGTCCGCAGTTACGGCAAGACCACTGAACTCCACGACACTGTGAAGTTGGATGTCTTCCCCCGCACTGACCATAAGGCATATCACAAAACCACTACCAGAACCACTGCCAGAACCACTTCCAGAACTAGAACTCGCAGAACTAGAGGAACTCGAATTCGCCTTCTTCTTAAACTGTTTCACTCGAGGTCGAAACCTTTGGCGATTTGACTGCTGCTGCGACCCCTGAGGAGAATAAAAATATTGCGACGCATCCTGCACAGGATGATAGGTGCGTCCAGTAGTCAGCTGAATCGGAGCCTAAACCTCCATCAAACTCTCCTCAATGTCCACCGCTTGGTTCACTGCATCAATATAGGTCGCAGGTGACCCAGACAAAACCATCCGGTACAGATCAGGCCTCAAGCCCTCCAGAAATTTGTTCCTCTTCGTTCTCTCCTGGTTGGCAACGTGTGGCACATAAACCAAAAGCACAGAAAACTGTCGGGCATACTCAGCCACTCGCATGTTTCCCTGCTTCAAATTGTCAAACTCCCCCTCCCAGCTGTTATAGAAGGAATACGGGGTATACTCCTGTCTGAACGCCTCACAGAAGCTCTCCCAAGTGATCACAGCCCCACTATCTCGAAGGATACGAGAAGTACCTCTCCACCAGCGCTGTGCATTGTCTCTCAGCTGCAACACCGCCAGCTTCAGTCACTTCTCGGGAGCGTACTCCAGAGTATCAAACAACTCCTCCATCTGAGCTAACCAAGCCTCAGCCATCGCACCACCCTCTGCTGCAGAAAACGTCGGAGGGTTCTTCCTTTGAAACCTAGCTAGGACCAACTCAATATCGCCTATCTGTCTAGTAACACTCTCAACCTGATGAACATCATCATCACTACCTGCCCTAGACTCCTCCACAGTACGTCTAGTCGTCCTAGCTCTTCCTCTCCTCGGCGGCATCTAAACAAATCTAGAGGTAAGATCTCACATCAGATATATCACATAGACAGATAAAAGATAACATAAATACAGAGTAAATCAAAAATCAAATCAAAACTCTGTGCCTAGACTCGAGTGTAATCAAAGAAAATCGAGTTTATCCCAGTTTAAGCTCTGATACCAAAAATCAAAGGAATTATCCCAATTTAAGCTCTGATACCAAAAATATCAGGCCTCGTGCTAATTACTCTATAAAATAGCACAATTAAAGCACATAAACACGGAAGCTTAAAATCAGGGCTTAAAAATTTTTCGAAATAGTTTAGGCCTGAACTCAAAACATACATTCAAAATATCAATACTCAAAATATGAGTTAACTCAAACCCATACAAAAACAGGTAACACAAATCTTAAATCCACAATAGATCCCCAATACATAAAGACACGGGGCATCCCCCAGTTCAAAACATAATAAATAAACTGGGACTCAAGGGAAAGGGGATCGACCAGCTGAACCTCCACTCTGTCCAGTTTGGTTACCTGAATATCCTGCAAATGGGTAACACAGACCCAGACAACACAAAAGCAGGAATACAAATACGAGGTCAAGCCTCAATACGAAGAGCTATCAAAAACAGCTAATCATGCACATGCTATAAATCAATTGTATGAAATGCATGGAGGCTATCAAGGATCGGATAGCTAGACCAGTATACCAACTGGAAAATAATATCAGTCGAGCCTCTATACCACGCACGGTAAATCAACCGGGGAAATCATCGGTCGGTGATATTCCGGCCCGTCAGCCATCACAACTCGGTGGTATTCCGAAATGACAAGTCAGTCGCTCACCACTTCGATGATAGCGTTGGACTTTTCAGGCACACCACATCAGTCGCCCAGTCACAACGTGGCTCTCAATCAGGTCATCAATCAACCTGTCAGGCTCAATATGAATGCATGAATGCTAGTCAATAATCAATATCAATGCATACAATAATTCATACGTGAAAACAGAACATAAAATCATATAATTCATCAGTCTGTTCCACGTAAATGCATCCATCAATGCAAGCAGATTTCACAACACGAAATATAGCCATGTCCAAGCTCAAAGCTATAAAGGTCGCTCAATTCGTACCTCCAACTACTGATTTATACCTCAACAGATAATTACCAAGGAACGGCAGTTTCTTCTTGCACAATTCTACCCTTCACTGGTCACGTCCAACCACAAAAAAGTTCCTAGAAGCTGAAATCTGTACAAGGCATCTCATTCTTGGTTCATATCTAACTCAAATCTGAACCTCAACATACAAATTCCTACGGCCAAGAACTCGAATCCAGTTCTACTTCTAAACAAAGTACTACAGCCAATACTAAGCTTAGAACGGTAGGAAAAATGCTTACCCAGAAGCTGAAATTAGTGGAGAACTAACGGGTTCCACTACACGAAGAAAGCAGCAACTTCGCGATCCTCCCCAAGGTCTTTCTACAGCCTCAAATGGGTAACAATCGGTAGAGCAACTCACAAGGAATCTAGCCCCACCAAGTTCACTCAAAACAATGGCGGGAAGCAGCGGCAATCAACGGAGAAAATCCATGGTGAACAGTAGCTAAAACGAGGGTTTGGATATGGAGATAAGAAATATCGGGTGGAGAATAAATCTATGTGTCGATCAACACTTATCTATATATATATATCTCAATTCAACTACTGTTGTTCTCAAAATAACCAGACGTGGTGAATAGTAGGTATCTCACAACAGATACCAGATTTTCCTCTTAACAAAACCAGCAGCAACCACCAGGCGTTGCAATTGAAAAGTAGCATCAAAACGACAACGTTGCAACTAAACAAAACGACGCTGCAGCGTTCCACCAGCTGACAACAGATTTCTCTTGCTAAGCAACCAAAAGCTGGTAACAGATTCCTTTCAAAAAACACCAACAACTAGTTACGCGAAACAATTCAAAACGACGACGTAAAGGACACGTCATCATATCTGTCAACAGCTGGTTAACCAACCCAGCGACTGGATAAACCACGCAACAGATCCCTCGCTACTGGTACCAGACGCAATAGTTGAAACGCTGCGTTTCAACTTAATAAAACGACGTCGCCTCTCATCAACGACTGGTTCCTCAAACCAGCACAACAATCGATCCTCTGCTGGTGACCACGTGACAAATAGCAGTCAATACCCAAAAATGTTGACCAACATGTGTCGCTTCCTCGATCATTCTCGCAATTGCGCGCCTGCTGCCAGCAACAACCTCACCAAGTGCAACTACTGCCAGCAGATTCCTTCTTCAAGCGCAACTACTGATTTAAATTCCATCAGCTACGAGCTACAGTAACGTTGACTCACGTTGACTCTTGAATTTCGCTGCGACTGGTTTCTAACACTTAGAGAAATTCGACAACCCAAAATCCCGTGACTAATCCTACGAAACAGATTAATCACTATTCAAATTTCTCAATCCTCACACTTCTCATGAGAGAGACTGGAGCTTTGATTTCTTGGGAGAGCTTCTGTGCGGCTTTTCGACAGGAGTATACCCCCAAGTCTTTCTATAATAACCGTGAGTGGGAATTCGACAACCTGAAGCAAGGGAGCTTGAGGATAGCTGAGTATGCCAGACAGTTTTCTTCGCTGTTGTCGTATGTTCCCCATGTTGTGAATCAGGAGATGACGAATAGGAACAAGTTTCTGAGAGGGTTGAGGCCCGAGTTGTTCCACATGGTCTTAGCTGATTCCCCTGCGACTTATGCTGAGGCTGTGCATAGAGCGGTGGATATTGAGGAGAGTCTAATGGAGGTGCAGAATCAGGTTCAGCCGATAGCTAGACGTAGTTTCCAAACTGTGCTGGAAGTGATGTCTTCTTTCCAATCTCCTCAAGTGCTGCAGTAGTCAAATCGTCAGAGGTTCAAGCCTCGAGGGTAAACAGTTTAAGGTTCAGCCGATAGCTAGACGTAGTTTCCAAACTGTGCTGGAAGTGATGTCTTCTTTCCAATCTCCTCAAGTGCTGCAGTAGTCGAATCGTCAGAGGTTCAAGCCTCGAGGGAAACAGTTTAAGAGACGATCGAACTCGAGTTCTTCCGGTTCTGTTAGTTCTGGTGGCAGTGGCTCCGGAGGAGGAGTGACTTGTGGACAGTGTGGAGGTCGTCATATGACTTCGCAGTGCCGTGGAATTCAGGGCCTTTGCCATAACTGTGGGCAGCCTGGACATTTTTCTCGAGTATTTACGGCTGAAGGACAGTCTTTGAGTTAGTCGCAACAAGGTTCTGCTGGTGGTTCTTCGCAGAGACCTCAACCTTTTGCTCAGTCCCAACGATCTAGATTCCAACCACACGAGCCATCTAGGTTTGGATGATCTTCTAGACCTTAGTTTTCGGGACCGCAGCAAACTCAGGTGAATGCCTTGACGAGGGAGCAAGCTGTTGATACGCCTGAAGAAGTTATTGTAGGTACTTGTGCTATCTTTGATTTTCATGCATGAGTTTTGTTTGATACAGGAGCATCACACTCCTTCATATCTGAATTGTTTGTTCATGAGTGTGGGTTGAGTGTTACCCCACTGTGTGATGTTGTGTCGGTATCTACTCTTTCTGGTGTGTGGTTGATGTCTCGTGGAGTGGTTGTGGATTGTGTGATTAGATTTGATGAGAACGTGTTGGTGACTAACTTGATTACCTTGGAGATTCGAGATTTTGATTGTATCTTGGGTATGGACGTGTTGTCCAGTTATAGAGAGACTGTAGATTGTTCCCATGGTGTGGTGAGGTTTAGACCTCAAGTTGGGGAGAAGTGGGATTTCTACGGTGCTGATTCGCGATCAAAGATCCCGCTAGTGTGTGCATGGAGATGTTCAGTCTGTTATCTTTAGAGAATTCAGGGTTTATGATTTATGCCCTTGATATTTCTCGAGAATAGCGGATAGAGTTGAGTGATGTTCCGATTGCTCAAGAATTCCCGGATGTGTTTCCTGATGAGATTCCTGGATTCCCTCCGAGATGAGAGATTGACTTTAGCATAGAGTTGGTGCCACGGACAGCCGCGATTTCTAGAGCTTCTTATCTGAAACGAACCAGACTCTAGAATTTTTTTTTTAAAACATTTACGAAAGCATAAACTTTAAATATGGCTCGTTCCCTTCTAAAATATTTCTAAATCATTTTCTCAAAAATATTGTAAGCATAAATAAAAGAATATTAAAAAATGCTAAAACATCCAACAATAAAATCATCGAGTAAAAAGAATACTGAAAGCCAACATGTTATAAAACCAGTATCTAAAACTGTAACATAACAGACTGAATCAAAAAGGCTATCATGGGGTACCGCTGCAACAGGCGCTCCGAGGTCCTCACCGCCAGTCGGAATATACTCATCAACAGGATCATCACCCGCACCATTTAAACCTAGTGAGCCTAGAGGCTCATCATGCTCTATCGTAATGCGTAACAAAGTATATACTAATAAAATCACATGCAAGCACATATCTGTAATTATAATAACGTAAAAACATGAATGCATGCATGATCTTAAAGCATTTCATCATACAATCATATCATAACATATCATATAGCATATAAGGCATGGCATATCATAACCTGAAAAGAAAACGTATGAGTCATATCAGTGAATGTGAGCAGTGTATGACTGATCAGTCGTAATAACCAACGTACGTGGCGTTGTGGTTCACCCGAACTTACTCGGGATCCCTATATGTCACACATACTGAAAACTTCCACTTCACCCTGCTGTTACACCAGGATCCATAGGCCCTGAAATCCTGAAATCATTCCTAAAAACAGGGGTTCCCCGGGCCTGGCTACCCGGTTAACTCCCATCGTAGACTTGCCACATCACTTCAATTCCTCGGATTTTTAACTAAAAAAGGACATGCCTGATCGTTTCATAAAATCTCATGATGCGTGAATTCCTTAAAATCATGCAAATTTTAAAACTTATCCCGTTCATGTATATTTAATAATTTTCTTGAAAAAGTTTACGTACATAAAGTACTACATATATAATTAAATATACACTTCCGGGCTTCTACATTTTTTCTACTTCGGCCAAGGATTGATTCCGGGGCATGGCTCGCTACTTCTAGACCAAACGTCGCTCTAAACTCGGTCGATGAAACGAATGTTCACCGCTTTTTCCCATTTTTTCCTAATTTCTTAAATTTTTGATTTCTTAAAATCACGACTAAAAGGGAATTAAAATCAATTTTGACTTCTAAAATTCAGTTTGGGACTTATTAAAATCTATTTTGACTTTTAAAAGAAATTTAAATCAATTTTGACCTCGAAAGCCGATTTTGACCAAATTAAATCCCAAAAATCGATTTTGACCTAATTAAAATCCCAAAAGCCCTAATTTTGACTAAACACTTAAAATTAAACATAACTTTAATTAATATAAAAGGTTTGACTCAATTTTGACCTTCTGGCTGATTTTTTTAAAATTGGACATTCGACACATTAATTAAAATAACAGGTCCATAATTAAAATAACTTGACCCCATTTTAAAATATTTGACTCGAGGCTCGAAGAACCGATCCGGTCCAACCGAACCAACCAGTTCAATTGAACCGAACCACTCAAACAAAACCCTAGACCGAACACACGCATACATGCATGCGCGCAGCCACGACCCCCCTTTGGTTTTCACGTTCGTTCTCCCTGCTCCGGCCACCACTGGCCGGAGCCTAGCCGACTGGACCACCCCCAGGTCCAGCCGGTCCTAACCTGACCAGCCTTGGCCCCAACCGTGGTCGCACGAGAGAGCATGAGTCACGGAAGACAGGCGCATCGCGCTGTACAGAAACACGCAGTACATGGAGTTTCGCCTAAAGCCGATGGTTCGACCATGATGTCCTACCACTCGACTGCCTAGCCATGAGCCGTGACTCCTGGACCTCTCGCAAACCGAGGAACATAAGAAAAAATTTTCGAGAAACATGAAGCAGACCATGAGTCATGCATGTACTAGAACAAGGATGAGTAGATCTGAGATAATCATCATTAATTCAAACGAATTTTCACAAAATCAGTCTAATATAGTTTAAATGGTGAGAAAAAGGATTGATATCACATGCCTGGGTTGAAGAAGACGTAGATCTGCGAGGTACGGACGTTCTAGACACGAGATCAGGGCGCCGTCTGAATTGGATCACCAAGCTCCTTCAATGGCTGTGAAATTTCGAAACTTTGTGTGTTCAAAGAGTGGAGAGGATGGCTGGTTGTGTGAGGATGAGGCTAGGTTTGTGTAAACTTGTGATTAAGAATTAATGAAAGTGTCTATAATGACCCCTATGGATTTAAATTAATAAAAGTACAAGTTTTTCCTCTAATTAAATCAAAAGATGTTTAAAACTCATACTTGGGCTTTAATGGTTATAAAAGTTCGAAATCTAGGCCTCCTTATAATTTAAAATGCCTTAAAACTCAATATGTCAGCCCGTATAGGTGAAAAACGGGTTCTCCTACAAATTAATTATAAAAATCCTAATTTCCAAAAATATTTGCTTAAAATAAAATAAATTCATTCTTAAAATCTAATAACTTAAAAAAATCTCAATCGTCTTTATTACGATCGACCCTAATCTCGTCCACACGTCCGTATCTCAAGCAGACTGAAAAACAACACATGCATAACATGCAGCATAAAATCATAAATAAATCAAGTAAAATGGCATGTAATCATCTAAAAATATTTTCCCCCTAGTCATGCACTCATTTCTACGAGGTCAGGAGATTCTAGGTGTGAGACCCGTATATTTTTTATCAGATTTTGGATTTGGAAGAATCAGCATTAGACCAGCTGTGATTCGATGTGCTTGGAGTAGCCGTCGAAATTGGTTAAAGTGTTGAATACAGCTGTGTGAAGATATCAGGTGTTGCGTGGAGATATTTGTTCGGGTGTTGAGATGGAGTAATCGCTTTCAGATGTTACGTGCTAGTTGAGGCGCTATTAAACATTTGGAGCAATGGCGTGTTTTCAGTAGTGGGTGCTAGTACGTCGTCGTTTGGATTAGTTGGAACGACAGCGTTTCGATTTAGTGCTAGGACTCATCTGTTGGGTTGTGCGTGTATCCAACTGCTGATTGAGAGATCAGCTGTTGAGTGAGCTATCAACTATTGGTTAGTTGTTCAGGAGTGAGTAGCGGGTGACGTGTTCAGTTGCGACAGTAACTCCTGCGAAGTCGTTTGATTTTGTTGATCCGGTTTAGCGATAGGACTTAGCTGAGGCGAGATTCAGCTGTTGGTTGGGATATCAG
>KV013489.1:0-15416 GCA_001598015.1 Dorcoceras hygrometricum
ATTTGGTTTGTGGTTTTGATTCACTCACTATTCTTTTTCGCACATCTCTCATATATGTGTGAGTGAATATTTGTGTGTGAGATTTATAGTGAATTCTCAACTCTTGAAAACATAATCTCACACATCTGGAAAGAGCTTCCTAATATTTGTGTGTGTGAGATTTACAGTGAATGCTCAACTCTTGAAAACATAATCTCACATCTGGAAAGAGCTTCCTCAAAGCTGATTGAGTTCAGCAGTCGACACTTGCAATTATTTTACAGTGAATGCTCAACTCTTGAAAACATAATCTCACATCTGGAAAGAGCTTCCTCAAAGCTGATTGAGTTCAGCAGTCGACACTTGCAATTATCTTCTTCTCCATGGTGGTCGACTGCTTCACCTCTTTGTAATTCTTCCCACTATCTTCTCTCTGTTTTTCTCTCTTTTCAGCATCATCATCTTCATCAATCCTTCTTGAATAAATAGCCTCTGTTCAAATTAATCCGTTTGACACAAGTTCTTCCCGTTGAAATGTGTTCTGTAATGTACCGACAGAGTTGTCCTTGTGTCCTTTACTTTGCAGGCTTTTGTCGTCTTCTGAATAAGTATGATATGTTCACATCTGAATAGGCTCAGCAGTTGACTTCTATGCTCCAGCTAATCTTCATATCTGATTCGTGAACTGCTTCGCATCTGTGTGTTTTCTTTAATGCTTGTTATACAGCTTCAATCTTTGATTCAGCTTCTGCTTGCATCTTTTCTTCACATCTGATTGACATCTGATATCGTCTTCTCTTCGTTGCTGAACAGACTTATCTTCTGTCAGGCCTCGTGCTCTCATCAGAGTAAAACCACACAAACACCAACGGAAGCGACTAAAAAGTGGTTAAAATTTTCGCTTTTGGCCTGACGGTTTAAAACATATAATTTAAAATACGACAATACTTAAAGTAATCCCAGTTTACAAACAAAACCAAGGCTACAAGCCAACGATAAACAATACAGCATCAACATGTATCAGATACCTGGTAACAACCACAACTGAATACAACCAAATACGACAAGAGCACAGGGCATCCCCTGGCTAACTGTACTGATGCATAGATATATGCTATATGCTACTGGGATACTCTAACCACCACCAGGGGCACCTCCAGCCGGGTTAGCTCCACGACCAGTTGGATAACCTGAACAACAAAACAGGCAAGGAAAACAAACCAAGCCCCAGAGGGACATGGGGTCAAACCCCAGTACAAGGGAGCAACTGAAACAGCTAAATAAAAGCATAAGATAAAATGCAGATTCAATGCATGAGACACTGAACAACCGCTGAAGGCTAAAACCTAAGAGGGAGCAAAGGAACTCAAACATAGCTCCACAGAATCCCAACAAACAGTGGCCACGGTGTGTGTTCAAAGTGTGGTAATGAGCCACTCGCCTTGACACCACACCCGAATACCAGATGCATCAAACAGCTCAACCTGCCGTTGCACAACTCATGAACTGTGGTAGTTAACCACTCGGCGCATGAGGGCTAACAGATCCCAGCAGGGAGATGAGAGTGTGGTATCGCCGCTCACCCTCGCATCCTGGTAAGAAACAACAGCACAATACAACAAGATACGAGACAACAACACAATGTACAATACGGCTGAGATCTGAAATGAAAGTGATATAATGCGTGTATGCACATAACAGCAGGCAGTAAACACTGGCAGCAATACTCGTAACAACAATCAGCCATCATTGCATTTACTTATGCCAAATCTCACGCTGTAACAAGCTCAACTCGTACCTTAATACTATGCAACGAATACCACAACAAGAGTCCCGAGAATTCTGTTTAAAACCAGATAAACACCCAACGAACAAAACATAAATCTCACGGGACACAGGCACAAACTCACGGCTGGGAGTTATACACTCAAACCAGCAATTAATCATCCTAATAAACTCAACAGGAAGCTTAAATAAAGGCTAAGGCTAAGATCTCAACTGAAAATCGAAGTTCTACCTGTGTGTACAAACACACGGCGAGAGACAGCAACTTCGCGATCTCTCTATAGCCAACTACAGCCTCCAAGAAGGGTATAGGATGAAAGAGCTTCACGAGAGGAGTCCAACACTACCTCGAACGTCCAAATTGGTGACCGGAAACAACGGGAATTCGCCGGAGAAACTCTCGGTGAACAGTGTTCTAGGGTTCACGAACAGAGGATAAAAGTTGGGAGAATTTTGCTAAGTATGGAGTCTGATTAAAATGGAACAAAGACCAAGCCTTGCTGCTTATATACACGTGAGAAATCTGTTTTAAAATCCACCGACACAAACAGATTCCAACGTCACTAACATAAAAATCGCAGCTGCCGACAGCAACGGGAACAGTACGTAGCTGATACCCAACAGCTTCTTCAACAGTGCGAAGCTCACGCCAGCAACCGCAATGCAAAGACAACGAGCGCTAATCAAAACGACGTCGCTCCGCACACGTCAGCAAATCTGATCAAAGCGCTATGCTACAACAGATCCATACAAAGCCAATACGACGTCGCGCAACCTATGTCATCATATCTGATGAACTAAACGCCCGCAACAGCGATCGCTAGCGTTAAACAAATACGATGTCGCCTCCACTAATATAAACGACGGAGTTTTGCATCCGCTACAGGAACTCACTGCGAACACATATCACCATACCGAACAATTTCTCACAAAACAGATTTCTCCTCCAAAAACTCAAAAATACGAAAACTTTCAGAATTGCTCTAAATGTGAAAATCTAACCCAAAAATGCAAACGAAACCTTCAAATAGAATTCTGAACCACCAAAAATCCTAAAAAGACCGATTAATCCAACAATTAATGTTTAACACATTTTCAGGTCTCACAATTCTCCCCCACTAAAAAGGATTTCGTCCTCGAAATCAAACAACAATTTCGGAGTAAAACACAGCAACAGAGAGCCAAAACAAAAAATCGCCCAACACATTGCTAAGAGTTCAAGATAACTGAGCAAACAACAACAATAACTAGGAAAGGAATACCACAAAAACTACAACTACTGGGAATTTAGCACAAAGCTACTCAAACAGATGCGGCCACTCGCGCTGCATCTTTTCTTCCAACTCCCAAGTAGCTTCTTCCCTTCCATGCTTGCTCCATTGCACCATCACCAACGGAATGGTTTTGTTCCTCAATTGTTTCTCTTTTCTGCCTAGGATCTGCAAGGGATATTCCTGATAGCTTAACGTCTGATCTAGCTCAACCTCGTCAGTTCTCAAAACATGAGACAGATCTGGCTCGTACTTCCTAAACATGGAAACATGAAAGACATCATGTAGAGAAGATAATTTCGGAGCAACAACTGCCGATATGCTAACGGGTCAATCCTCTCAACGATCTCATACGGTCCGACGTAACGAGGGTCTAACTTTCCCTTGTGTCCGAAGCGCATAACACTGCGAACTGAGAAACTTTAAGGAATACCTGATCACCAACCTGAAACTCTAGAGGTCGATGCCTCTTATTTGCATAACTGTGTTGGCGATCCTGGGCAGCTTTCATCCGCTGTCGAATTAGATCCACGTGATCCTTCATTTGCTGCACAAAGTCTAGGGCAGATAGCTGCTTCTCCCCCACTTCTTCCCAACATACTGGCTATCTGCACTTCCTGCCATATAAAGCCTCAAACGACGCCATGCCAATCGTCACTTGATAGCTGTTATTATAAGAAAACTCTACCAAAGACAACGCGTCTTGCCAGCTACCACCAAAATCCATCACAACAGCTCGTAACATATCCTCCAACGTGTGGATAGTTATCTCAGATTGGCCATCTGTTTGGGGATGATATGCTGTGCTCATAGCCAATCTGGTACCCAAAGATGCTTGCAAACTTTTCCAAAAACCTGGAAGTAAAACCTTGGATCTCGGTCTGAAACGATCGAAACAGGCACACCGTGCAGTCTAACCACAAAATCCACGTACAGTCTCGCCATTTTCTTCAAAGAAAAGGTCATACCATAGGGAATAAAATGTGCAGACTTCGACAACCGGTCGATAACCACCCAAATAGCATCACATCCTCTGCTGGTACGAGGCAGATGCGTCACGAAATCCATAGCTATGTGCTCCCAATTCCATTGGGGCACTTCTAAACTTTGCAACAGACCACCAGGTCACATCCTCTAGGCCTTAACCATCTGACAGTTCAAACAACGAGCAACAAATCCAGCAACGTCGCTCTTCAGGCCATCCCACCATAAGTGCGGCTTTAACGCATGGTACATCTTCCGTGCACCAGGATGAACACTGTGTCTACTGCAGTGCGCTTCCCAAAGGATCTCATACTTCAAGTCAATGAGGTTAGGCACAACCAGCCTGCCACGAAACCTCAAACAACCATCAGAAGAAACAGAATAATCCTCAAGTTCTGCAGCCCTGACCCTCAACTTCAACTCATGGATGGAAGGATCAGTCCTTTGATCTGCTCGAATAGTCGAAACAATATGTGGCTCCACTTGGAAAGAAGAAACCACAACATCTTCAGCCGGGTAGAATCTCCAACCAGTAGTGTTAAGATGCTCCTGATCCTTAGAGATATACAACGAAGCAAGCATCTCACTAGCCTTCCTGCTCAAAGCATCGGCCACTACGTTCGATTTCCCAGGCTGATACTTGATCTCGCAATCAAAGTCCTTTAGCAGCTCCATCCAACAAAGCTGTCTCATATTCAAGTCAGGCTGCGAAAACAGATACTGCAAACTATTGTGGTCCGAGTACACCACAAATTTCTCGCCATATAGGTAATGACGCCATATCTTCAATGCAAAGACCACGGCTGCTAGCTCCAAATCATGGACTAGGTAACGAGTCTCATGCGGTTTCAGCTGCCACGAGGCATACGCAATGACTCGACCATTCTGCATCAAAACACAGCCCAATCCATTTAGCGAAGCTTCAGAACAAACAACGAAGCCACCTGATCCGGACGGCGGAGCCACCACAGTCGCAGTAGTCTTCTTCTTCTTGAGCAATTGAAAAGCATTCTCGCATTGCTCAGTCCACACAAACCTCTTGTCCTTCTGAGTCAATTGAGTCATCGGCTTTGCTGTGCTAGGAAATCCCTCAATGAAACGATGGTAATAGCCAGCCAGACCCAAGAAACTGCGAATCTCCGACACATTCCTGTGACGCTCCCAGTTCAAAACAGCATCAACCTTACTGGATCCACAGAAATCCCCTCGGCTGAAATAACATGACCCAAGAATACGACGCGATCCAGCCAAAACTCGCACTTGGAGAATTTAGCATACAATTGTTGGTCTCTCAACGTCTGAAGGACAATTCTCAAATGATCCTTATGCTTGAAAGGAGTCTTAGAATATACCAAGATGTCGTCGATGAACACGATCACAAACTGATCAATAAAGTCACGGAAGACTCGGTTCATCAAATCCATAAAGACTGCAGGAGCGTTGGTTAGTCCGAACGGCATGACTAAGAACTCCAAGTGCCCGTACCAAGTACGAAAAGAAGTCTTTGTGACATCTTGATCTCTTACCCTCAGCTGATGGTACCCTAAACGCAACTCAATCTTCGAATACACCGTAGAACCTTGCATCTGATCAAACAGATCATCGATCCTGGGTAAAGGGTACTTGTTCTTAACTGTCTCTTTATTCAGCTGGCGGAAATCAATTCACATCCGCATTGAGCCATCCTTCTTCTTCACAAAAAATATGGGCGCTCCCCACGACGACATGCTAGGTCTGATAAAACCTTTCTCCAACAACTCGTCCAACTGTACATTGAGTTCTCTCACCTCTGCAGGCGCCAAACGATGCGGGGCACGAGAAATCGGAGCTATACCAGGAACCAGCTCAATGCTGAAGTCAATCTCACGCCTCGGAGGAAAACCAGGAATCTCTTCCGAAAACACATCAAGAAAATGACGCACCACGGGAACGTCACTAAGCTGCACACGAGAAGAAGAAGACGCATCCAAAGCGTAAATCAAGAAACCAGCATTCCCTAAGGACAACAAACTGAACATCTCCATCGTTGAGACTAACGGAATCTTTGATCGAGAGTCCTGGCCGTAGAAGTCCCACTTCTCGCCAGACAAAGGCCTAAAACGAACAATCCCATGGATGCTCCCCAAATCTCAAAACGCCATCTAACAAAACCTCCTGGGAGAACAGGCTCACACCGTCAGGGGTAGAAACAGAAACGGCATCGCGCAAAGGAATGGTACACAGACCATGCTCAATAACAAAAGAATCAGATATGAAAGAATGCGATGCATCGGTGTCAAACAACACACGTGCAGGAAAATAAAAAACAAGACATGTACCTGCAATCACCCTGCTCGGCGTCTCCTCTGCCTGCTCCCTAGTAATGACGTTGGCTTGAGCATGCTGGGGTCCAGAAAAGAATGGTTGAGATGACTGTCCGAATAGCGACGTACCAGGATGCTGGAACGGCTTGAACTGAGTCTCACCAATCTTGGGCTGCTGAAACTGAGGGGGACCCCTAGACTGTCCTCCATGACCCTGAGACGGGGCTGCGGCTTGATGCGATCCAACTGACGGACATACCCTAGCGAAATGCCCATACTGACCGCAAATGTTGCAGGAGCCCTGCACACCGACACACTGGGTAGAGGGGTGCTTCCCGCCACAATAACCATAGAACTACGCCCGAGAACCACTGCTACTCGAGATACCTGAACCAGAAGATCCAGAACCAGACTTCTTCTTGAACTGCTGGCCGTGGGGTCGGAACTCTGACTGCCAGATTGCTGTGCCACCTGCTGCTGCTGCTACTGGGGCTGATGGGCTGACTGGGAAGCCTGAGAGGACTGTGCTCCCTGACCAACAGG
The DNA here is from genome assembly GCA_001598015.1 of Dorcoceras hygrometricum. NCBI lineage: Eukaryota > Viridiplantae > Streptophyta > Magnoliopsida > Lamiales > Gesneriaceae > Dorcoceras > Dorcoceras hygrometricum. The sequence goes on from KV013489.1 coordinate 6,866, forward strand.
TCGACCACCCTGCGCCACCTGCTTCCTACGAGCACGGTGACACCGCAAACCCTCCTAAATATCGATAGCACTATCCATTGCTTCAGCATAAGTCTTGGGTTTGCTTGTCAGCACCATCTGATACAGTTCCTCATTCAAACCCTCTAAAAATCTGGTCCTCTTGGTCCTCTCCTGGCCAGAAACATGCGGGACGTAAGCCAACAAAGAAGAAAATGCCCTATCATACTCACGAACAGAAATCGAGCCCTGCTCCAAATGATAAAACTCCCACTCACGGGCATTCACATATGACTCAGGAACATACTCCTGCCTAAAAGTCTCGCAAAAGCTGTCCCAAGTAATCCCAACGCCAGTCTCCAACAAAGTACTCGAAGCACCTCGCGACCAGCGCTCTGCACCCTTCCTAAGCTGAAGGGTCACCAAGCTCAAACGAAGCTCGTAGTCATACTGGACACGATCAAAAAGACCAGTGATATTCCGAAGCCACGAATCTGCATCCTCGCTCGACTCGTCGCCATTAAATGCCTGGGGGTTCATAAACCTCGCTATCACAACGTCCATCCTCTCCACAGGGGTCGTAAAAACCTCAACCTCCTCCTCCTCATCACGGCTACTACGAGTACGACTACGAGCACTACGCTGATCATCATTCTGTCCCTCCGATTCCTGAAACTTCCCCCTACCTCTAGCTCTACGTCTAGACGGCATCTACGAAGGCACTCAATAGGATAAAGCAACAGAGAAAAGATACAGCATATATATCACAACAATATGCAGCACATAACCACATAGGTCAAGCACATGCAACACACGACACTGTGCCTAGACTCATTTGTGATCAAAGAAATCGAGCTTATCCCAGCTTAAGCTCTGATACCAAAAATGTCAGGCCTCGTGCTCACATCAGAGGAAAACCACAAAAACACAAACGGAAGCGACTAAAAAGTGGTTAAAAATTTTGACTTTTGGCCTGACGGTTTAAAACGATATAATTTAAAAAACAACAATACTCAAAGTAATCCCAGATTACAAACAAAACCAACAAAACCAAGGCTACAAGCCACGACAAACAATACAGCATAAACATGCTGGGTCAAACCCCAGTACAGAGAGCAACTGAAACAGCTAAAGAAAAGACATAAGATAAAATGCAGATGCTATGCATGAGACACTGAACAACCGCTGAAGGCTACAACCGAATAGGGAGCCAAGGAACTCAAACATAGCTCCACAGAATCTGCAATAAACAGTGGCCACGGGGTGTGTTCAAAGTGTGGTAATGAGCCACTCGCCTTGACACCACACCCGAATACCAGATGCATCAAACAGCTCAACCTACCGTTGCACAACTCATGAACTGTAGTAGTTAACCACTCTGCGCATGAGGGCTAACAGATCCCAGCAGGGAGATGAGAGTGCGGTATCACCGCTCGCCCTCGCATCCTGGTAAGAAACAACAGCACAATACAACAAGATACGAGACAACAACACAATGTACAATACGGCTGAGATCTGAAATGCAAGTGATATGATGTGTGTATGCACATAACAACAGACAGTAAACACTGGCAGCAATACACGAAACAACAATCGGCCATCACTGCATTTACTCATGCCAAATCTCACGCTGTAACAACCTCAACTCGTACCTTAATTCTATGCAACGATTACCACAACAAGAGTCCCGAGAATTCTGTTTAAAACCTGCTAAACACCCAACGCACAAAACATAAATCTCACGGGACACAGGCACAGACTCACGGCTGGGATTTATACACTCAAACCAACAATTAATCATCCTAAGAAACTCAACAGGAAGCTTAAATAAAGGCTAAGGCTAAGATCTCAACAGCAAATCGAAGTTCTACCTGTGCGCACAAACACACGACAGGAGACACCAACTTCGCGATCTCGCTCTAGCCAACTACAGCCTCCAAGAAGGGTATAGGATGAAAGATCTTCACGAGAGGAGTCCAATACTACCTCGAACATCCAAATTGGTGACCGGAAACGACGATAATTTGTCGGAGAAACTCACGGGGAACAGTGTTCTAGGGTTCACGAACAGAGGATAAAAGTCGGGAGAATTTCGCTAAGTATGGAGTCTGATTAAAATGAACAAAGACCAAGCCTTGCTGCTTATATACACGCGAGAAATCTGTTTTAAAATCCACCGACACAAACAGATTCCAACGCCACTAACATAAAAATCGCAGCTGCCGACAGCAACGGGAACAGTACGTAGCTGATACCCAACAACTTCTTCAACAGTGCGAAGCTCACGCCAGCAACCGCAACATATAAACGACGGTGTTTTGCATCCGCTACAGGAACTCGCTGCGAACAGATATCACCATACCGAACAAGTTCTCACAAAACAGATTTCTCCTCCAAAAACTCAAAAATACGAAAACTTCCAGAATTGCTCAAAAATGTGAAATCTAACCCGAAAATGCAAACAAAACCTTCAAATAGAATTCTGTACCACGAAAAATCCTTAAAAGACCGATTAATCCAACAGTTAATCTTTAACACATTTTCTGGTCTCACATCTTCACTGCTGAACAGACTTCTCTTCACTGCTGAACAGACTTCTCTTCACATCAGATCTCAACTGATCTTGTCTTCAACATCTGATCAAACTTCACATTTTCGCATGAGACCAGTGCTATTCCCTCCAAAACGGTCCAACGAGCAAGAATCAACAGCTTCGTTGTTGACCTAAGCCGCTTTTCTGCCAAATTCCTTCGTTTAGGCCTCCGAAATCGCGATTTACTATTTTCAGCTCTTGGTCTGCTACAATATCAGATCTGATTGAGTTACTGTATTATATCTGATACATCTCACTGTTGCCCAGCTTTCGATGACGTCACGACTGCTGAAATCTTCAATAAGCTTGGATGACGTCACGACTGCTGAAATCTTCAATTCTCTCATCTTCTGCGAAACTCTCAATGACGTCACGACTTCTGAAATCTTCAATACACTTGGATGACGTCACGACTTCTGAAATCTTCAATACACTTGGATGACTTCACGACTTCTGAAATCTTCAACTCTCTTATCTTCAGCCTACGTTGCTAAACCAGCTGACATCTGCACGCTTAATAGAAACATTAGAAACACAATAACAAGTTTTGTGTAATTCAAATCTCAGATCTGGATCTGTTATCCAGATCCAACAATCTCTCCCTTTTTTATTTACACAAAACTTGGAATAACAAATGCATGATCTAACAAATTCTCTACCTTTTTGTGGGAATTAAAAATAGATCGAAATCTGGTCTTTCCCGAAATATTTTAAACAAAGCTCTCCCTACACTAACACGGTAAGAACTGTGGCAGCAGAGGTTTTCAGATTTTAAAAAAAAAATTGGGAACTACCGTATGCACAGATGAATAAATGGTGCTTAAATATTGCTCAAATTACTAAAGATTTAAAATATAAATAACAATGGAATTCACAAAATTTCTTCCATTTCTCCTTAATCTATCCCATAACAGAATTAAAGGTCTTGGCATACACACAATTATTGCAAGATCAGTAAAATACCAGATCCGCTTTCATTTCTCTTACTTTGTCCCATGTGCTGAAAACAGCTCAACCAAAATAAGATCTTGGCATCCACACAGAACTCGCGCATTATGTGTCAGCTCGACAAAAGAGAACATGAAATTCAAAAATCATTTCACACCTTTTATTCATAAAATAAGCTTTTCAAAAACTTTTAAAAACTTTAAAACAACGATAGCACATGCGTTTTAAAATAAAATGCTCGTTGAAGAAGAACCTGCTCTGATACAACTTGTGAGGAAAGGATCATATCTCACCAGGACACCTATGGCCGAAGGGCCGTGAGATCTGATCAATCAAGATTGAGGTGCAATACCTCAGTGTCCCTGAGCATATATGAGCACCGAGAACAGATCTGGATTGGCCATAAAATACCAAATGGAAGTATCTAGAACTGAACTCTAATTTTAAAACTCGCTAAAACAGATTTCAAATATTATGCAATGCGTGCTAACAGTAAATGCGGAATGCTGTAAATAAATACACCAGCTGTTTGCTTATGGAAGTTCAGAAATAACATCCTACGTCTCCCCTTCTTCCTTCTTCAGGAAGGTTCCACTAGAAGATTTTGATTATACATCAGAATGTACAACACACTCAGCTGGGACTTATTCGCTGCCCAAGGCTGAACTCCTAGACTCTACACCAGCTCCCAGCTGTGTTCACTCAATCACTTCTTTTATGCCTCAGTGAGAAAGGCTACATATGCAGAGTTTAACGTCTTCGTGCTTGGACGGGATCTGTTGTATTTGGTTTGTGGTTTTGATTCACTCACTATTCTGTTTCGCACATCTCTCATATATGTGTGAGTGAATCTTAGTGTGTGTGAGATTTATAGTGAACGCTCAACTCTTGAAAACATAATCTCACACATCTGTGAAGAGCTCCCTCAAAGCTGATTGAGTTCAGCAGTCGACACTTGCAATTATCTTCTTCTCCATGGTGGTCGACTGCTTCACCTCTTTGTAATTATTCCCACTATATTCTCACTGTTTTCTCTCTTTTCAACATCATCATCTTCATCAATCCTTCTTTAATAAATAGCCTCTGTTCAAATTAATCCGTTGGACACAAGTTCTTCCGATTGAAATTTGTTCTGTAAAGTACCGACAGAGTTGTCCTTGTGTCCTTTACTTTGCAGGCTTTTGTAGTCTTCTGAATAAGTCTGATATGTTCACATCTGAATAGGCTCAGCAACTGACTTCGATGCTCCATCTAATCTTCATATCTGATTCGTCAACTGCTTCGCATCTGAGTGTTTTCTTTAATGCTTCTTATCCAGCTTTGATCTTTGATTCAGCTTCTGCTTATCTTTTCTTCACATCAGATTGACATCTGATATCGTCTTCTCTTCGTTGCTGAACATACTTCTCTTAACTGATGAACAGACTTCTCTTCACATAAGATCTCAACTGCTCTTGTCTTCAACATCACATCAGACTTCACATTTTCTCATGAGACCAGTGCTATTCCCTCCAGAACGGTCCAACGAGCAAGAATCAACAGCTTCGTTGTTGACCTAAGCCGTTTTTCTGCCAAATTCCTTCATTTAGGCCTCCGAAATCGCGATTTACATTTTCAGCTCTTGGTCTGCTACAGTATCAGATCTGATTGAGTTACTGTATTATATCTGATACATCTCACTGCTGCCCAGCTTTCGATGACGTCACGACTGCTGAAATCTTCAATAAGCTTGGATGACGTCACGACTGCTGAAATCTTCAATTCTCTTATCTTCTGCGAAACTCTCATTGACGTCACGACTTCTGAAATCTTCAATACACTTGGATGACGTCACGACTTCTGAAATCTTCAATACACTTGGATGACGTCACGACTTCTGAAATCCTCAATACACTTAGATGACGTCACGACTGCTGAAATCTTCAATTCTCTTATCTTCTGCCTACGTTGCTAATCCAGCTGACATCTGCACACTTAGTAGAAACATTAGAAACACAATAACAAGTTTTGTGTAATTCAAAACTAAGATCTGGATCTGTTATCCAGATCCAACAATCTCTCCCTTTTTGATTTACACAAAACTTGGAATAACAAATGCATGATCTAACAAATTCTCTCCCTTTTTGTGGGAATAAAAAAGAGATCGAAATCTGATCTTTCCCGAAATATTTAAAACAAAGCTTTACCTACATAACACAGTAAGAACTGTGGCAGCATGGGTTTTCAGATTTTAAAAAAAATTGGGAACAACCGTATGCACAGATGAAGAGATGGTGCTTAAATATTGCTCAAATTACTAAAGATTTAAAAGATAAATAACAATGGAATTCACAGAATTTCTTCCATTTCTCCTTAATCTTTCCCATAACAAAATTAAAGGTCTTGGCATACACACAATTATCGCAAGATCTGTGTCAGCTCTTCAGAAGACATATTACTGCACGTTCTTTAGGAACAATGCTCTGCAATTCCAAAATTATTACTCTCCCTATCTTTTATAATGTAAGCTCAAATCATTTAAAAACAAAACACCAGCTGATATTTTCCACATAAACAAGTATTTGAAAATCCATCAGAGCACTTAAATAAATTTTAGCTTCAAAACAGAACACGTCCTACTGAATCACTTAATTTATTCAGATTTGGATAAAAACGATAACTGAAATACAAGATTCGCTTTCATTTCTCTTACTTTGTCCCATGTTCTGAAAACAGCTCAACCAAAATATGATCTTGGCATCCACACAGAACTCGCGCATTCTGTGTCAGCTCGACAAAAGAGAAAATGAAATTCAAAAATCATTTCTCACCTTTTCTTCATAAAATAAGCTTTTCAAAAACTTTTAAAAACTTTAAAACAACGATAGCACATGCGTTTTAAAATAAAATTCTCGTTGAAAAATAACCTGCTCTGATACCACTTGTTAGGAAAGGATCAGATCTCACCAGAACACCTATGGCCGAAGGGCCGTGAGATCTGATCAATCAAGATTGAGGTGCAATACCTCAGTATCCTTGAGCATATATGAGCACCGAGAACAGATATTTATTGGCAATAAAATACCAAGTGGAAGTATCCAGAACTGAAATCTAATTTTAAAACTCGCTAAAACAGATTTCAAGTATTATGCAATGCGTGCTAACAGGAAATGAGGAATGCTGTAAATAAATAGACCAGCTGTTTGCTTATGGAAGTTCAGATATAACATCCTACGTCTCCCCTTCTTCCTTCTTCAGGAAGGTTCCACTAGAAGACTTTGATTATACATCAGAATGTACAACCCACTCATCTGGGACTTATTCGCTGCCCAAGGCTGAACTCCTAGACTCTACACCAGCTCTTAGCTATGTTCACTCAATCACTTCTTTTATGCCTCAGTGAGAAAGGCTACATACACAGAGTTTAACGTCTTTGTGCTTGGACGGGATCTGTTGTATTTGGTTTGTGGTTATGATTCACTCACTATTCTGTTTCGCACATCTCTCATATATGTGTGAGTGAATCTTTGTGTGTGTGAGATTTACAGTGAACGCTCAACTCTTGAAAACATAATCTCACACATCTGGGAAGAGCTTCCTCGAAGCTGATTGAGTTCAGCAGTCGACACTTGCACTTATCTTCTTCTCCGTGGTGGTCGACTGCTACACCTCTTTGTAATTATTCCCACTATCTTCTCTCTGTTTTTCTCTCTTTTCAGCATCATAATCTTCGTCAATCCTTCTTGAATAAATAGCCTCTGTTAAAATTAATCCGTTGGACACAAGTGCTTCCCGTTAAAATGTGTTCTGTAAAGTACCGACAGAGTTGTCCTTGTGTCCTTTACTTTGTAGGCTTTTGTCGTATTCTGAATAAGTCTGATATGTTCACATTTGAATAGGCTCAGCAGTTGACTTCTATGCTCCAGCTAATCTTCATATCTGATTCGTCAACTGCTTCGCATCTGTGTGTTTTCTTTAATGCTTTTTATCCAGCTTCGATCTTTGATTCAGCTTCTGCTTGCATCTTTTCTTCACATCTGATTGACATCTGATATCGTCTTCTCTTCATTGCTGAACAGACTTCTCTTCACTGTTGAACAGACTTCTCTTCACATCAGATCTCAACTGCTCTTGTCTTCAACATCTGATCAGAATTCACATTTTCGCATGAGACCAGTGCTATTCCCTCCAAAACGGTCCAACGAGCAAGACTCAACAGCTTTGCTGTCGGCCAAATTCCTTCGTTTAGGCCTCCGAAATCGCGATTTACTATTTTTAGCTCTTGGTATGCTACAGTATCAGATCTGATTGAGTTACTGTATCAGATCTGATACAACTCACTACTGCCCAGCTTTCGATGACATCACGACTGCTGAAATCTTCAATAATATTGGATGACGTCATGACTGCTGAAATCTCAATTCTATTTTCTTCTTCAATACACTTGGTTGACGTCATGACTTTTGAAATCTTCAATACACTTGGATTGTGAGACCTGTGTTTTCGCAATTAGGTGTTGGTCGGGTTTGGACCAGCCGTTGGTCGATGTGCTTGGCGTAGCTGTGAGACCTGGATTTGTAATTGAGAATTACCGTTGGAATGAATCGATAAATAGAGGTTCTGCTGGTTTAAGATCTCTATTTGAGTGTTTGAGTTGCATTTTCGGGTTCCATTTCATGTGTTGAACAATTCTGGAGATTTTGTATTTTCGCATATTTGAGGTACCTGCTGGTTGACGTGTCAGCTGGTGTTGAGAGCTAGCGGCTGGTCAATGGCAAAACCAGTCGAAGCGTGTTTTAGCTCGATATTCTTTAAACCCCCTCGTTCGCGTGAAGTCTGGTTGCATGTGTGGTGTTCAGCAGATGCTTTAGCGTAGTTGCATTGAGGGCTAAAACGACTGCGTTTAGATTAGTTGGTGCGACGTCGTTTGGATGTTGCGTCTGGTACCAGCTGGTAGATCGCGTGTGAATTCCTGCTGGTTGATCAGCAGATGTAGATGTCAATGCGGGTCAACTTTCCTGTAGCTCGAAGAGG
>KV013492.1:28061-57180 GCA_001598015.1 Dorcoceras hygrometricum
TTTCCCGGTTGATAGACCGTGGTATAGAGGCTGATTTGAGTTGCCAGTTGATAGACTGGTCTAGCTATCCGACTTTTTGATAGCCCTCATGCATTCATAGCATTGATTATAGCTTGTTGTATGTTTTCTGCTTTGATAGCTCTTCGTACTGAGGCTTGACCTCGTATTTTCTTTTCCTGCTTTTGTTGTTTGGGTCTGTGTTACCCATTTGCAGGAGTTTCAGGTAACCAAGCTGGACCGAGTGGAAGTTCAGTTGGTCGATCCCCGCATCCCTGAGTCCCAGTTTACTTATGATATGTATTGAACCGGGGGATGCCCCGTGTTTTATTGTATTTGGGGATCTGTCTTTTGAATTGTATTATGTGGTATGAGTTGATTTAACTTATATTTTGAATATCGAATATTTTGAACGTATGATTTGAAGTTCAGGCCATAGTATTTCGAAAAATTTTTAAGCCCTGATTTTAAGCTTCCGTGATTATGCGTTTGTTATGTGTTAATTGTTCTAATTAGCACAGGGCCTGACAGTAAAGCTAGTCTATAAGCCAGCGCTCCTACTTTGTCCAAGATCTCGTATGGACCAGTGAACCTTGGTCTTAGCTTACCCTTCTTCCCAAATCTCATTACACCTTTCATCGGTGCTACCTTTAAGGAAACATGATCTCCAGATTCGAATCTCAACTCGCGGCGTCTGCTGTCAGCATAGCTCTTTTGCTTGCTTTGAGCAGTTCTCAATCGATCTCTTACTTTCTTAATAGCTTCAGCAATTTGTTCTACTAAGTCTGGTCCCAAACCAGCTCGTTCTCCTATCTCATCCCAATGAAGGGGTGTTCTGCATTTTTTTCCATAGAGAGCTTCGTAAGGGGTCATCTGAATGGATGCTTGGTAACTATTGTTGTACGTGAATTCTGCCAAAGGCGGCTTTGAATCCCAGCTTTCTGAAAAATCAATGATACAAGCTCTGAGCAGATCTTCTAATATCTGAATCACCCTTTCTGATTGGCCATATGTCTGGGGGTGAAAAGTCGTGCTAAAGGTTAACTTTGTACCTAAAGCTTTGTGAAGACTCTTCCAGAAAGCTGACGTAAACCTTGGATCTCTATCAGATACGATCGAAACAGGGATACCATGAAATCTTACTACTTCTCTTATATACAACTCAGCGTATTTGCTCACATCATAAGTTGTCTTGACTGGTAAGAAGTGAGCAGATTTGGTAAGTCGGTCTACTATAGCCCAAATCGAATTGTATCCTTGGAAATTTCTGGGTAAATCAACTACAAAATCCCTCGCAATACTCTCCCACTTCCATTCTGGTATCGGCAGGGGTTTTAGCATCCCAGCCGGTCTCTGATGCTCCAGCTTTGACCAACTGACAATTCAGGCACTCTGAAACAATCTAGCAATATCGTGTTGCCTGGCCACTAATACAGCTTTTGAAGATCTTTGTACATCTTAGTGCTCCCCAGATGCACTGTATATGAGAATGTATGAGCTTCTGTCATCAGATCTAATCTCAAATTATTCACACTAGGAACCCATAATCTGCCTTGATATCTGACAACTCTTCCCGCTGTAGTATAGGGATTACTACCTCTATCTATATCTTGCTTAACCCACTTCTGCAGCTGCTCATCTAACAGCTGTCCTTCTCGGATCTGATCCAAAATATTTGATCGAATGGTGAGATCTGCTAGAACTGTGGTACTATGATGGGGAATCAGCTCTAGCCCAAAATTCTCAATCTCATATGCTAAGGGCCTCTGAGCTGTGATCTGAGTTAACCCTATCGACTTCCTACTAAGAGCATCTGCCACCACATTGGCTTTTCCTGGGTGGTAGCTAATGGTACAATCGTAATCCTTGACCAGCTCTAACCACCTCCTCTGTCTCATATTCAATTCTTTCTGGGTAAAGAAGTATTTTAAACTCTTATGATCTGTAAATATCTCATACTTCTCCCCATACAGATAATGTCTCCAGATCTTAAGGGCAAAAACCACGGCTGCTAATTCTAGATCATGCGTAGGATAATTCTTCTCGTGGTTATTTAACTGTCTGGAAGCATACGCTACTACTCTACGATCCTGCATCAATACAGCTCCTAAACCTAGCTTGGAAGCATCTGTGAAGATCACAAAATTCCCTTGCTCAGAAGGCATGGTCAAAACTGGAGCTTCTATCAACGCTTGCTTCAACTCTTTGAAACTCTGCTGACAACTCGGGGTCCATTCAAATTTAACTTGTTTCCTAGTCAACGATGTCAATGGAACAGCTGTCCTTGAAAATCCTTGAATAAATCGTCTGTAATATCCAGCTATTCCCAAAAAGCTCCTCACTTCTGTAACAGATCTGGGCACAGGCCAGTCTCGTACATCTTCTACCTTAGCTGGGTCGACTTCTAAACCATCCTTAGAGATGATGTGACCTAGAAATGAAACTTTCTCCAGCCAAAACTCACATTTGCTAAACTTAGCAAACAATATCTTGTCCTTCAAAACTTGTAACACTATACGAAGCTGAGCGGCATGCTCGGAGCTGGTCTTGGAGTATACTAAGATATCATCTATCAACAATATTACAAACTGATCCAAAAATGGCTGAAAAACTCTATTCATCATATCCATAAAGATAGATGGAGCATTAGTTAGTCCAAAAGGCATCACTAAAAACTCATAATGGCCGTATCTTGACCTGAAAGCTGTCTTATATACATCGGCCTCTTTAATCTTTAGCTGATGGTATCCAGATCTTAAATCTATCTTAGAGAACATTGTTGCTCCTTTCAACTGATCAAAAAATTCCTCAATCCTAGGCAAGGGGTACTTATTCTTAATGGTAAGCTTATTCAACTCACGGTAGTCTATACACAATCTGAAACTCCCATCCTTTTTCTTAACGAACAAAACTGGGGCTCCCCACGGGGATGTATTAGTTCGAATAAATCCCTTATCTAACAGATCTTGAATTTTTTCTTTCAGCTCTTTCATCTCTGTAGGAGCAAGCCTATAGGGAGGTCTGGAAACCGGAGCTGCTCCAGGCACTAAGTCGATAGCAAACTCTATCTCTCTATCTGGAGGTAAACCGCTGATGTGTTCTGGAAACACTTCTGGGAACTCGTTCACCACCTCCACATCTGAAAGTTGGGGTTTACTAGAAATGGCTACATCTCTGTAGGAGCAAGCCTATAGGGAGGTCTGGAAACCGGAGCTGCTCCAGGCACTAAGTCGATAGCAAACTCTATCTCTCTATCTGGAGGTAAACCGCTGATGTGTTCTGGAAACACTTCTGGGAACTCGTTCACCACCTCCACATCTGAAAGTTGGGGTTTACTAGAAATGGCTAGGGAGGATAAACTCGCTAGAAACCCTACTTCACCCTTCCTCAAACAACGCTGGGCCTTCAAGGCGGAGACAAGGAGAGGAACTCTCTGAAGCTGGTCAGATTTGAATGAAATCTGAGATCCCGTGGACAGATTTACTGTTAGAGTAGATGCCCAACTAGCCAACTTGTGGCGTGTGGGTTCTTATTGACTCTTTGTATAACGATCTTTATTTATGAAATTCGTATTCTTTTATGGCATTATTTATCTTTATTAGTTTATAATGTTAACAATTGTGTTGGATAAAGACCTAGAATGCACCATAGTGTATGTTAGATGTGATAGTGGATATGATGGCTATCATGAAACACATCTAATAGTCACTGTGTATTCTAAACTCGTTCCTAGTTGATTGGGCCGTCAAAATGAGGATAAGGCCGCCCAAGCTTGAGACTAGCATCTGTGATGTGAAGTACCACGTTTTATTGGTAGGGAACATTGTGATGTTCTGAGCATGCATATGGATAGTGACCTGGTAATCTATCGAACTACCCTCGTTCGGACAATCCAAGTGGTTACCATTTGTCGAGTGGATAAGTCCGAGGTCTTGGTTGTACAGATTAGCCCTCATTTCTAGAAACGTCATTGAGACTCTACGTGATAGGTGCCTCACTTTGACCCGTTTATCGACTTAGTTGGGGTCATCAGGTGGCGGGATTGGGTGAGGTCCCGATGCATGTAGGAGTCGATGCTTCTTTGTCGAGGATTCACCGCTCGCCTTTGTGCGTGGATATCCTATGCTATCTGAGGAGATAATAGTGTGATAATCTCTGGCCAGAGTACTATATGTGTTTTAGGTAAATGGGTTTACCTAGTAACACACGCGATGTCACTATTTGATCTCCAAGATGTATGCAGGGTTATTGGATCTCTAGCGACTCTCGATTTATCAATGGTCGTTGATCTGATCGGGACATTTGAAAGGATCGTACTGTACGCTAACCATGACCAACTGGTTCTTGCAGGCACGATCAGTGATACCTAGGGGATCATGGGGCAATGTTGCTAGGCGCTTTACCATGATCCTATGGGCTAGTCCGAAAATGTGGTTTCGGAGTCACACATGTTGTGGACCCACGGCTAGCTGTATCCCTGAACCATTGAGGGTCATACAAGTACTGGTTTCTCGATTCCCGCACGGAAATTAAGCTCAATTTGTTGAGCATAGGAGGAGGAAGGATGGAAGTGCGACTTCCTAAAATTAAACAGGGGTCAAAATGCAATTTCACTAAAGTTTGGGCTAGTTTGACTATCCTTGAAACTTGGAGGGGCTAAACTGTAATTTTGGACTAGGTGGTCTGAAAAATTGTTTTCTCATCATAATACTCAGTTTTGTAAACTGTGTAGATCGGTCCGATCTGATCGTCGATCGGGATTATGATGGAGCCACAGTGATGCAGTTGAACCGAATGTTCATACGGGACTGGGCCTGACCCAGGCCATTGGGCCGGTTCAAGCCCATCACAAGTCTATATATATGTGTGTCCTAGGGTTTGCATTACAATCCATCACAACCCTAGATTGCTAGCCGCCTCCCTCCTCTCCCACACTCCTCGGCCGCCGCCCCTCTCGCCCGTCGCCGCCCGCTGCGACGCGCCACCGCCGTGCGCCGTCCGTTGTCGTCGCCGTCGGACTTGTTCCGACCGTCTCGACGAGGAGATTCCGTCCGTGAAAGATTCGTCACGTTTTCTAGTGCAGAATGACGAAGGGATCGTGATTGCAGTCATGGATCGGATTCGGAGAACGACAACCGCCAACCGTTGAAGTGTCGATTTCCTCGTGAAATCGGTCGGAACCAGGCGCCTAGACGCCAGCAAGATACCAAATCTAAACACCCTATGGATGTTTATTGTTGATTTATGTTATGTATTGACCGTTTCCGGTGCAAATTTTTGAATCTTCCGCTGCGCCCCGGGAACGGGATCCGGATCCGCCGCTGCGCCAACAATGGTATCAGAGCTTTGGCTCGGATCTGTCAATACATAAAATTGTACCTGTATTGCATCTGATCTCAAATTTAAAAAAAAAAAAATTCTGACCGGCGCCGCCGCACACTTCGGCGACACCGCGCGCCAGCGTGCGCCCAGCATGCGCGAGCTGTGCGCGCAGGTGGACGCCCCCGTGCGCACTCGTTGCGCACAGGGGCGCGTGCAGCATGCGAACGCTGAGCGGGCGACGGTGCACCGCCGTGCGACGTTTTCGGGCGGATTTTCGACGGCTGTTTTTTTTATCTCTAGGGTTGTTTCTGGCCTGTCCCGGACGGCCCGGGGGGTTTTCGGGCCAATATTTGATATTGGGCCCTTTTAGTCGGACCAAAATTAATTTTTGATGTTTTTGAGATTTTGGACCTAAAATTGTTTTAAGCTTAATTTGATGCAATTAAAAATGACAAAATATGATTTTATTTATAAAATATGATTTTATATTTAAAATATGATTTTGTTGGAAAATATCAAATTTGATTTGATTATTTTATTTCTGTCAATTATTTGAATTGAGTATGTTTGGGATGATCGAGAGCCGTGCCCAATGTGTTAGGTGTATGCTAGGTTTTACAAATTTTGGTTGTAATATTGCAGATTTATGTTGTACATAAATCTGTTTGAGTTGTTTTAAAATCTAGGATTCAGTTCTGGTATTTTCCGCATGATTTTTAAATCATACCAGATCTGTTTCCGATGCTCAGATGATTTTATATGTTCAAGAACAAACGAGCTATCGCAGCTCCAGAGTATGTATCGGTAGCGCGAAAATCCTTTAAGTTCTTTAACAAAGCGCGACTGCTGATCTTCTCTTTTTGATCCTATTTCCAGGGACCAACAAACTCTCATTTTAAATTTGATTTAAAATTTATATCAAAATTAAAAGTTTCATGCTTAAATTGAAGGAACTTAGTTTATTGATAATTATGAGGAAATGTGACAAAACGTTATCTAAGGGAGTCCTTTATAGACTGGCTTAAAAATGACTTGTACCAGCTAAGTCTACCTGAAGGGCGTTGCTTTGTCTAAGGATGTTGCTTTTTAAGTGGGCCATAGCCCCTCCAACCACCTGGAAGCACTCTTAGAAATTGTTAGTCCATGACTTTGAAATTGATCATAAAACAAAAGTTTATTCGATAAGATCCTGAAGTTAAGGGAATTTAAATATTTTTTAAAATTTCCTACCTTCCATCAACAATGAGTGTACGTCGATGCTACCCGTATACATGGCCCGGCTCATATTATTGAGGGGGTTATGTATGCCGAAAAGCTGTACACGCCATTGACACTTGCTGTGAGTTGGTTGGAACTCCTTTAACGTTGGCTCATATTATTGGGGACGTTAAGGGACCATCCATCACGACTCAACATTGATGGGTCATCTTGACACGTGATAGTAATCGGCGTCATATGTCCTTACTGGACGTGAGGTAAATACATGGAGGTTGCACCTGTTGCAATTGGACTCTACCTTTTGGGGGTCATGGTTGGCTGATATTATTCGGGACCATGATTTCTTGATTGGACTCTGTGTACCCACTAAGGAAACTTGCTTTCTCGATTTCATTAGAGGGTGGTCAAATCGTTAAAATAGTGGGAGGGTAATTCATAAAACTAAATGACCTTGTTTTATGTCTTAGCGTCTTTCATAAATAGTCTGTAATGCATGTCTGTCTTTCTTTTCATTATAAACTGCTATTACAATGTCTTCAATCAAAAATCCACTTGCTGCTATACTGGATAGCAACAAGTTCACTGGTTTGAACTACCAAGATTGGCTTCGAAACCTCAAAATTGTTTTGGCTTTGGAGAAACTTCTCTACACGCTAGAGAAGACTCCTTCGAAGGAAGCCCCTGCCGATGCCAGTCCTGATAGACTGGCAAAGCTGGACAAATGGTGGGACGACGAGCTTAAGGACGGTGCTATGTGATAGCATTGATGTCCAACGAAATGCAGCGGCGCTTTGAGAAGACGGAGTATGCTGTTGGCATACACCTTCATCTCAAGGAGTTGTATGGGGAGAACTCTCGGACTGAGAGGTTCACTACTGTCAAGGAGCTCATGACAATCCGCATGCGCGATGGGACTTCGGTCCGCGAGCATGGGGTTCGTATGATTGGGCTCATTGAGAAGCTAGTGGGCCTTGATATCACTCTTCCACATGAGCTGTCTGTGGATCTGCTTCTCCTCTCACTCCCTGCTGCATTCGACCCCTTTGTGGTCAACTATAACATGAACAAGCTGTAAGCCACCCTTGAAGAGGTGGTGAACATGCTTGTCGTGTTTGAGGGGACCATAAAGAAGGACAAGCCCGTCCTCCTTATGGGCTCTTCTTCCTCTGTGAAGAAGGGGCCCAAACGCAAGGGTAAGAAACGTTCTGCCCCTGCGAAGGAGGAAAAGCCCGCCAAGAAGCCAAAGGCAAGGACTTCAAAGCCAAATAAATCTGAGGATGTTTGCCACCACTGCCACAAGCCTGGGCACTGGAGGAGGAACTGCAAGGAGTACCTCGAGCAGTTGCGAACTGCAAAGGTATGTTCTACATTGAAATAAATATGTCTCTTAATCCGACTTCTTGGGTACTTGATACCGGATGTGGATCTCATATCTGCAATGATTTGTAGGTAATGACAAGAAGTCGGCGTCTTAGAGAGGGTAAGACCCACTTGAGGCTTGGCAACGGAGCAAGGGTTGCTGCTGTAGCTATAGGAGATGTTTATTTATTTCTGTCTTCAAATTTTAAGTTGTTATTGAGAAACGTTTTATTTGTTCCCGAATTAATAAAGAACATTATTTCTGTTTCTATGCTTGATAGTGATGGATATTCTTGTCATTTTGCCAATTCGATTTGCAATATATACAAGAATGAATGTTTGATTGGAATTGGGGAACGCGGAAATGATCTATACACCTTAAAATTAAAAGAAGTTCCAACTCGCGATGTGGAAATACATACAACAACTATTAAAAGGAAAAACAACTTGAACCTGGCACAACTTTGGCACACTAGGCTAGGTCATGTTTCCTTGAATAGGATGAACAAGTTGGTTAGGAGTGACATGTTTCATATGTCTGACATTAACTCCCTACCGACTTGTGAGTCTTGTCTCAAGGGAAAAATGACTAAACAACCCTTCACGGGCAAGCCTGAACGTGCTCAAGGCCTATTGGATTTGATCCACACTGATGTGTGTGGCCCACTTAGCATTGGTACTAAGTACGGTCACACATACTTCATCAACTTTACCGATGATCACTCTAAGTATGGGTACTTGTACTTAATGAAGCACAAGTCTGAATCCTTTGAAAAGTTCAAAGAATTCAAGGCTGAAGTAGAAAATCAGTTGGGGAAATGACGCAGCCTGAGGGTTTCACATCTGCAGGAAGTGAGCATAAATATGCAAACTTCAGAGATCGATCTACGATCTCAAGAAAGCATCGAGGAGTTGGAACCTGAGGTTTGATGAAACAATTAAGGAATTTGGTTTCATCAAGAATCCCGAGGAGCAATGTGTATATAAGAAGGTAGTTAAAAATGTTGTGACATTCCTTGTACTTTATGTTGATGACATTATACTCATTGGGAATGATGTAGGAATGTTGCAGTCAACTAAAGTGTGGTTGTCTAGTAGATTCTCGATGAAGGACATGGGTGAAGCATCCTACATTGTAGGAATACAGATCTATGAGATAGATCGAAAAGGATGCTCGGACTCACCCAAGCCACCTACATCGATACCATACTTAAGAGGTTCTCTATGGAAGAGTCCAAGATAGGACACCTACCTATGTGCCACGGGTCACTCTATCTAAATCTATGTGTCCAAAGACTGATGAGGAGATAGAGAGTATGACACGTGTACCATATGCCTCGGCATTAGGTAGTATTATGTATGGCATGATCTCAACTAGACCGGATGTCGCATATGCTCTGAGTGTCACGAGCCGCTACCAAGACAACCCCGGCCAAATGCATTGGAAGGCTGTGAAAGATATTCTTAAGTACTTACGAAGGACTAAGAATATGTTCATGGTCTATGGGGGTGGTGAACTGAAATTGGAAGGCTACACTGATTCTAGCTTCCAATGTGATGTGGATGATTCGAAGTCAACCTCTGGATTTGTATTCATGCTCAATGGTGGTGCTGTCTCTTGGAAGAGTTCCAAGCAATACACCATCGCGGATTCAACCACTGAGGCTGAGTACATCACAGCATCAGCTGCTACGAAAGAGGCGGTTTGGATAAGGAATTTCGTCCAAGAGTTGGGCGTAATCCCTTAAGGAGTTGGTCTAGTCCCGATGTACTGCGACAACACGGTGCCGTTGCGCAAGCAAAGGAGCCTAGGTCTCACCAAAGATCCAAACATATACTGAGGAAATACCACATAATCCGGGATATTGTGGCTAGAGGTGACATAGCAGTCGAGAGAGTCGCCTCTGCAGACAACATTGCTGATCCACTTACAAAGCCCTTGCCAGGACCGTTGTTTGAAAAACATCACGAAACAATGGGACTGTGTCTGATGAGTAGTTGGCTTTAGGGCAAGTGGGAGATTGTTAGAGTAGATGCGCAACTAGCCAACTTGTGGCGTGTGGGTTCTTATTGACTCTTTGTATCACGATCTTTATTTATGAAATTCGTATTCTTTTATGGCATTCTTTATCTTCATTATTTTATAATGTTAACAATTGTGTTGGATAAAGACGTAGAATGCACCATAGTGTATGTTAGATGTGATAGTGGATATGATGGCTATCATGAAACACATCTAATAGTCACTGTGTATTCTAAACTCGTTTCTAGTCGATTGGGCCATCAAAATGAGGATAAGGCGCCCGAGCTTGAGACTAGAATCTGCGATGTAAAGTACCACGTTTCATTGGTAGGGAACATTGTGATGTTCTGAGCATGCAGATGGATAGTGACCTGGTGATCTATCGAACTACCTTCGTTCGGACTTTCCAAGTGGTTACCATTTGTCGAGTGGATAAGTCCGAGGTCTTGGTTGTACAGATTAGCCCTCATTACTCGAAACGTCATTGAGACTCTACATGATAGGTGTCTCACTTTGACCCATTTACCAACTCAGTTGGGTCATTAGGTGGCGGGATTGGGTGAGGTCCCGATGCATGTAGGAGTCGATGCTTCGTTGTCGAGGATTCACCGCTCGCCTTTGTGCGTGGATATCCTATGCTATCTGAGGAGATAATAGTGTGATAAATCTCTGGTCAGAGTACTAGATGTGTTTTAGGTAAATGGGTTTACCTAGTAACACACGTGATGTCACTATTTGATCTCCGAGATGTATGCATGGTTATTGGATCTCTAGCGACTCTCGATTTACCAATGGTCGTTGATCTGATCGGGATATTTGTGTTGAAAGGACCGTACTGTACGCTAACCATGACCAACTGGTTCTTGAAGGCACTATCAGTGATACCTAGGGGATCATGGAGCGATGTTGCTAGACGCTTTACCATGATCCGATGGGCTAGTCCGAAAATATGGTTTCGGAGTCACACATGTTGTGGGCCCACGGCTAGCTGTATCCCTGAACCATTGAGGGTCACACAAGTACTGGTTTCTCGATTCCCGCACGGAAATTAAGCTCAATTTGTTGAGCATAGGAGGAGGAAGGATGGAAGTGCGACTTCCTAAAGGTCAACAGGGGTCAAAATGCAATTTCGCTAAAGTTTGGGCTAGTTTGACTATCCTTGAAACTTGGAGGGGCCAAACTGCTATTTTGGACTAGGTGGTCCGAAAAATTGTTTTCGCATCATAATGCTCAGTTTTGTAAACTGTGTAGATCGGTGCGATCTGATCATCGATCGGGATTATGATGGAGTCACGGTGATGCAGTTGAACCGAATGTTCATAAGGGACTAGGCCTGACCCAGGCCCATTGGGCCGGTTCAAGACCATCACAGGTCTATATATACATGACCTAGGGTTTGCATGACACACTCTACACTTGACAACCCTAGTAGCCGCCTCCCTTCCCCCTTTTCTCCCACTCACGACCACCGCCCCTTCACGCGCCGCCGCCCGTCGCGCGCGCGCCGCCGCCGTCCGTTGTCGTCGCCGTCGGACTTGTTCCGACCATCTCGACGAGGAGATTCCATCCGTGAAATACTCGTCATGTTTTCTAGTACAAACTGACGAAGGGATCGAGATTTCAGTCGTGGACCGGATTAGGAGAACGACAACCGCCTACTGTTGAAGTGCCGATTTCCTCGTGAAATTGGTCGGAGCCAGGCGCCTAGACGCCAGCAAGGTACCAAACTAAACATCCTATGAATGTTTTATTGCTGTATCCATTATGTATTGACCATTCCAGGTGCAAAATTTTTAAATCTTCCACTGCGCCCCGGGAGCGGGATCCGGATCCGCCGCTGCGCCAACAGAAACTACATGGTATTCCAAGTTCTATAGTATCATATCGAGATCCCAAATTTACTTCTATGTTTTGGAAGAGCTTACATAAAGCCATGGGAACTAAGTTAACCTTCAGCACCGCTTTCCATCCTCAAACTGATGGACAATCGGAAAGAGTGATTCAAACACTAGAAGATTTGCTTCGTGCGTGTACTCTAGACTTTGCATAAAGCTGAGATTCTAAATTGCCCTTAGTTGAGTTCACGTACAACAACAGTTATCAGGCTTCAATATAAATGGCTCCATACGAAACATTGTATGGTAGAAAATGTAGATAACCGATACATTGGGATGATGTAGGTGAAAGATCCGAGATAAGACCTGATATTATAGAACAGACTACATAAGCTATCAAAAGGATACGTGATAGAATGAAAACGGCACAGAGTAGACAAAAAGCTATGCTGCTAGTCATCGCCGTGATTTGAATTTTGAAGTAGGAGATCATGTATTTCTGAAATTAGCACCTATGAAGGGTGTACTGAGATTTGGACGAAAAGGCAAGATGAGTCCCAGATATATTGGACCATTTTAAATACTGGAAAGAATCGGGACTTTAGCTTATCGTCTAGCTCTGCCCCCACAGTTTTAAGCAGTTCACAATGTATTCCATTCATCAGCTCTCAGGAAATACATGAGTCCCAGATATATTGGACCATTTTAAATACTGGAAAGAATCGGGACTTTAGCTTATCGTCTAGCTCTGCCCCCACAGTTTTAAGCAGTTCACAATGTATTCCATTCATCAGCTCTCAGGAAATACATTTCGAATCCTTCGCATTTGCTTAGGTACGAGCCCATCCAGCTTGCACCAGATTTGACCTACGAATAAGCTCCGGTGAAGATTCTTTTGAGAGAGAATCGTAAGTTAAGAAATAGAAGTATCCCTATGATTAACAGTGGGCAAACCACTCAGAAATGGAAGCAACCTGGGAAGCCGAAGCTGATATGCGAAATAGCTATCCAGATATGTTTAAGTAAGTAAATTTCGAGGACGAAATTTCTATAAGGAGGGTAGAATTGTAACGTCCAGAAACATTTAAATCCACAATTAGAAATTTTAAAGAATTGAGAGATCTATTTGAAATACAATTGTTAATCAATTTTCATATAGTTGATTTTTCAGATTTGAGACACGGTTACAAGAGCTGTCCAGCCGGTCCAGACAAGCCGATTTATTTCCTCTTTTAAAATGGTTCGATTTGCATCTTTTGTTGTTAAAAATTAAAGTAGCACTTTTTAAGTATTTTTAGCACTTTTGAAAGAAAACATGTTCATTTAAGATTTCATATAAAGCTGTCGAAACACTTCATACATATTTCATTCTCAAATATTTCACTTTTTACAAGCGGTGCTCTCTGCAAGAAAACCGAAAAAAGTTTTCAAAACTTTTCACAGGAAGTGAACGGGTTGTGTGTGGATCCAGGCTAGAAAAACTTGTTGTAATTGTTGTCGCAGGAGAAGGCAAGTAAACTCTGTTTATTGCTACACTCTTGAAAGCATATATTGCTTCTGTTGCATGTTTTGTATGCGTTTTAAAAAGGTTTGAGGACTGGTTTTGATGTTCTTCAAACGCAGAAAGAAGATATAATGTTTTATGTAACGAAAGTATGTGTTTGCTGAGATTTTGATTCAGAAAAGTTATTCGAAAATGTTTTAAGATGTTCATTCCTGTTTCTTCTTGAGTTTTCTGGGATATTCTTAAAAGCAGCTTATCAGTAGCTTACGAGCAGCTTTGGTATTTTGCCTTAGTAGCTTACAAGTAGCTTGAAATTCCATGAATTCCCAATAGTTTCTGAACATCAAGAGGGTTTCAAAACAGCAAACCATACTTAACAGTGATCTGTTTCAGATCAAGAAATGTAAGAAAAGCAAGTTACAGAAAAGAAAGAAAAGGTAGAAAAGAAAGAAATGTTTAAGAAAACGGCATAGACAACAGATGGTCACAAAGGAAAGAGTGAGGACGCTGGCTGACGAACCAGTGCGCCCCTTTCAAATCGGAAGGTATCATGTTGTGGTTGACGAACTACATACCCTTCAATTGCGATAGATGAGAATAATTCTCAGTTCCTGATATCAGATGACAGTTTGATCAAACGACGTTGTCCTATGTACATGTGTCTAAGCCATATTTCGATGGATTAAATCATGTGCAGTTATGCTTTCAAAGTTTCCAGATTTAACAGATTATATTGTTCAGCTTTTCAAGCTTTCTCAGTTCAGTTTTTTCAGATTATCGTATTATAATACTCAGTATTCGCATTGTTCGGATTTGAATTATAGTACAGATAAAGTTATTGATATGCTTGCATTGTCTGCTTTTGCTATTCCAGATTTATTTGCTGGGCTCCTAGGCTCACTAGTTTTCTTGAGTGCAAGTGATGTATAGTAGGGAGCTGGATGGTGTGAGCTGGAACGGACCGGAGGTGTTTATCATGGACAATAGTTTCAGTTCTGTGTTCAGTTCTGTCTATCGTGAACAACAGCTTCAGTTTGATTTCAGTTCTTTTGTCTTTGTTGCATAACAACATTACAGTTACAGCTTTCGAAGCATAGCAGATTACCAATTTCATGTTTTGATAGAATCTGAATCATTTTGTACCTTCGAGTGTTGTATGAATCCCGCGTTGTGATATGAACAGATCTGTTTTGTTTTATTCAGTTCTATGAATACAAAGTTCTATTCTTTATCAATTCAGTCCAGATATTCGCATGTTGTTTGTTTTGATCCGCGTACAAACTTCTAGAATTTTTCA
This sequence comes from Dorcoceras hygrometricum, assembly GCA_001598015.1. Taxonomy (NCBI): domain Eukaryota; kingdom Viridiplantae; phylum Streptophyta; class Magnoliopsida; order Lamiales; family Gesneriaceae; genus Dorcoceras; species Dorcoceras hygrometricum. Next base: position 42,617 of record KV013492.1, read on the forward strand.
ATTCGAACCCCAAAATTTATTAATATAAGTGAGAAAAAGTCCAGTCGCTACAGAAATATCTCAGAGCTGTATAAAGTAGGACGAAATAGATTAGAACAGAACAAAGCTGTACGAAACAGATTATTGCAGATGAGAACAAGAACAACTGACCTTCGTAGAGGATCGGCTCAGGGACCATCTCAGAGGAACAGCGTAGAAGATCAGGCCAGAGTTGGTCAAGTGAAGTAAAGCAAACCATACGAGAACAGAACATGCGAGGAAAAAACTGTATTTTGCCCGAGCTGAAAGAGCCTTTGAATTTCACAAGCTAAGCCGTTGAAATTCAAAAGAGGAAAAGAGCCTTATGTCACGGCTGAAGATCAGATTGACAGGCATAAATTATGGGATCTCTCGAACGGTCATAATTCATCAAAGGCTACATATACTGAAGATCAAAACATAGAGAGAAGCGTGCACACAATGACACATATGCACTAGAGATGGAGAAATAACGATACAGGGAAAAGAGAAAAGAAAAGTTAGAAGAACACTATCAGAGAGAGAGAGCTTAAACAGAAGTGTTCGAATCCTTACAGTCTTGGTGAAGAAGACGACATTTCAGAGAGCACCTTCCCGAGTGTGAGATTCAATACTAGAGAGAATGAGCTTACATTATAAATCTCACACACTCACTCACTCACACTTACGAGAGTTGAGCGAAACATATCAGCTGAGTGAGATCTCGCACAAGACATAAAACGAGTGTTTATAGTATTTGGAACAAAGACGTTAAACATGTTCTTAGTGATTCAGTTCACACAACTTGCGGCTGGTGGGTAGTGTGGAGTGCTAGGAGTTCTCACAGCTTTGCGGGCTGTTGGGATTGGGTTATTGCAAGAGCTGTAATAATCAAAGACGTTAAACATGTTCTTAGTGATTCAGTTCACACAACTTGCGGCTGGTGGGTAGTGTGGAGTGCTAGGAGTTCTCACAGCTTTGCGGGCTGTTGGGATTGGGTTATTGCAAGAGCTGTAATAATCAAAGTAATCTAGTGGAATCCATCCAGTTTGGAAGAAGGGGATGGACATTCAGCTCCAAAATTCCATAAACAATCAGATGAGTTCTTTATAGTTTTCAGTTTAAAGATTTCTGCATTCATACTTGCATCGCATATTTAAAACCAACAGCTTTCAATTTTTAGAGGGTGTAAATCAGATGTTTTCCTCCTTGGTTTTTACACCAGATCTGATACACTTCTCGGTGATCAAACCTTTCAAAAACCTGAGCTATTGTAGCTCACTCAGTTTTTTAGTTTTCTCAGTTCAGATCGCGCGCGCGATCTGCTATCGATTTTCCGATCCTATCAAATTATTTTACTAAATTTTCTAAAATTGTGAATTTGTGGGGGTGTATCCAATATTAGAAAATTAATGACTTATAAAGATTTTGGTGGATTTTAGAAATGCATAAGTATTCAGCAATGACTTTTATAAACTCCATGAAAATTTAGTGATATTTAAAAATGACTTTTATAAATTCCATGAAAGTATTATAAATTCGATATTGACTTTTAAAAACTCTCTAAAGTTTATAGGTATTCAAAAGAGTTGTTGAGTACGAGACTTAACTTTCTGAGCTTAAAAAGAGGAGTATTTAATGCATAAGTATGGAGTACACAAACTATATTAAATGCTCAAGTAAAAAGGTACGAGAATTTAGCAGCTGAGTGCATCGTTCGAATTTATTATCGTTGGATCTCAAGCTATAAATACCGAGATTTGAGGTAACGAAGCTACGATTTTATGATTGAAAACAAATAACAAGTTTTGAAGTGTTCAAAATCTATGTTCTCCAAACTCTATATTAGTACACTCAATGAGTAGTTCTTTAGCTCAGCCTTAGGCTTATATAGAATATCTCTAGCTAGAGAGTTATTTGTAAACAAACAGAACCTGTTAAGTGTGAGAGTGCGAGTTCGGATTAGCAGAGTACTGAGTTGAGTGGGTTTGGTTAAAACGTGTAATCAAATCAAAGTCTTTTAGTGAAAATCCTTCAAACTTGAAAGAATGTGAGACATAGAAATTTAGACTTCGAACTTCCATGAACAAATCTCGCCTCATATCTATTTATTTATCGCATTTTAGCTCACTGATAGATCAAGATGTTCCTACACTATTTATGTAACTCGAGATAAACAGCACAGAGTGAGATATAAGAGCAACTGATAACTCGGCTGATCTTAAGCGAAACGTTTTTTCAAAGAAATTTTAAAGAGCTTATTCACCTACTTCTACACTATTTTCGATCCAACGAAAATTTATTAATAAATGTTTTTTTTTATGTATATTTGTGGAAGTCCATGGTTTATGAGCAAACCGGTCATTTACCTGCTTGAAATTTTTAGAAGATAATAATGTTCAAAAGAAATTATAAGTAATGTAGTTTGAGATTTCAAATTTTGAGGAAAAATATGTACGGACGTAAAATATCTTTTTTGCCTTTCCCCCACCTAATTTTAAATATTAGTAGTGTTAAACTCCTAAAGGTAGGAACTAGTTGATAGGTTCCGTCATCTAGTGTTACCGCCGCACCGGATGATATTGAATAACAAAGATATATTTAAGTTGGCCAAGTATATAAATACTTAGCATATTCAAGTTGGTTTTCTATTCATTAATTTATCGGAATCCATTTTCAACTTTAATACAAAAATCCAACCAAACGTAATTGTTTTTTCATCATGTATTACTCCATTAGTTTTGTTTAAAGTCTGCAGGTTATTTTTCAAATTTGAAACCAAGTATTTTTTTTAAAAATCTTTTATTTTAGTTTAATGGGATGACAAATGGGATGAGGTGAGACCGAGTTTACTATTCTTATCTCAGCGTCCGAGTTAATCGGATATTTTCATCCTTATTTTTACAAGAGGAACGAATATTTACTCCGGATTTTTAATATATCAAATAATATATATTATTTACTATTATATATTAATATTGTTATTTAATTAATATATTATTAAACAATATATATAATAATAGTTAATATTTTTATTTTATATAGCTCTATATATATATTTTCGGTGCAGTTCGATACCCCATCGTCCATTTGATCCAATGATTACAAAATTCCCCAATCCAAATTGGCTATCTGCGTTTTTAACTTAAAAAAGTTTTTAACTTAAAAAAGTTTTTAACTTAAAAAATCGGTTAAACTGATTTAAGGTCATATGCATACGTAGAAATTAAATAGGCGGGCATGCCTTACGTCTTTATTTATTTATTTATTTATTTATTTATCCTATTGGGCTTTTCAATATTGGGCCTTTCATTCATCTTCATCATCCATCGGCCGACCATCCGCTGATATCGTTCTCGACTTCTTTGTCTCCCTTATTTCCCAAAACCTAACTCTCGACTCTTGAACGGAAAATCTGCATCAGTGAGGAAAAAAAATCGATACTCGTGCGAGGTAGCCCACTGTGTTTCCTTTAATTTGTGAATTTTCGATGGATTTAAGCTTAGAGGTTAGTCTATGTTGACTTTCTATAGTGTGAATTCATTGTTATGGTGTTTGATTAATGAAGTTACGATTTCTTTGAAAGATCTTAATTAGGTTGTTATTGTGATTTCTGCTGCTGTAGCTTTACGGAGCGAAGCATTTGAGATGGTGACGGAATGTCTGTATAATCAATATAAGAGCATTCATTCAATTGATGGTTGTGTTGTGATCACTTTCAGACACATTTTACTTAGAAATTTTCTTGTCCACTATACTTGGATGATTTGCTTCGTGAAAAATCATTTGAGAACTTCTTCCCCCTTTTGCAGTGTTCTCTCTTTTTTTTTCTTTTCATTTTTGGTGGTTTCTTCTGTTGAGCTTTTTTTTGGTACTAATCGATGCAGTTATTGTTGTGTATCTATTTCAAACATGTCAAATCAAAGAAGCTCAAACTCGAACTCAATTGTATGCTTGACGAGCTTGAAAACGAGCCGAGCTCGAGCCTCGTACTGTTTGGCTTGGTTCGTTCACGTGAACATTATCAAAGTTACAGATATTTATCTTTTATATGGCTTACGAACTATACTCCTTTTCGGATTATGCTATGTGCAGGAATGCTGCTAGCATCTCATATTTACGATGACATAGAGCTGTGGATTCCATCGCTACTATCTTGCTTCTCTGAAATAATTTCAGGTGTGACGAAAACCGCAACATAACCCTGCCCAAATCTCCTTCGAAGGACTCATTGCTTGAGTTCTATTTATCTTCTGGAGGAAAATTTTGTTATTTTGAGTATTGTCAAAAATGACAGATACCATCTTCTTCACAGCATGCCGGCAGTTATTGCAAATGTTCTTTGCGATACTCTTCTTCCATTGTTCTGAATATATTCTTGCCATTTCCATTCATGGGAAAAACAGTGTAACCCTCAAGTCTCTTTTAATCAGCAAAAACTACATACTGGCAATGATCTGTTCGTTGATAGAGTATTTGGTTGAAATTTATTTTTGCCCTGGGCTGAAGGAACATTGGTTACTAAGCAATATAGGCCTCGCTATGGTGGTTCTTGGGGAAGTCATACGGAAATTGGCTATAATTACAGCCGGTAGATCCTTTACTCATCTCATAAAGATTCATCACGAGGAGCATCATGTATTAGTAACTCATGGAGTGTATAGGTACATTCGGCATCCAAGTTACTCTGGGTTCTTGATTTGGTCTGTTGGTACCCAAATCATGGTTTGTAATCCGCTCTCAACTCTGGCATTTGCATTCGTCGTTTGGCGTTTCTTCCAGCAGCGAATACCATACGAGGAGTTCTTCTTGAGACAGTTCTTTGGGTTGGAGTACGAGGAATACACTAAGCAAACTGTTTCTGGAATTCCCTTTATCGACTGATGATCGCCTCTACTCTAGGATTTTACTTGCATGTAACTATATCAATATTTATTTGAGTTTTGACTTTAACAAATATTGTAATATTAAGATTATTAAAATGTTAATGTACCATTCAAGCAATTGGTGTTTTAGAATAAAACATTTATGACGCAAAAATATATTTCAAGTTTTAATATTTCACATAGCATAACAAGGATCAATATTGCTTATTTAGATCATTTTGTTATTTATATTCAACCATAGACAAGAATCCACCAATCGGGCTTATGTAGTGTCAACCGAGCAGCGTAAAGAGTTTGATCTTGGATGCCAAAATTAGCAGTAGATTAAGGGAAAACAGGAAAAGAAAATAGACCTTTTGACCTCAAGTTATTAAATTACATTTGGCTTGAAGTCCTCTCTAAATATTCATTTCACAAAAGTCTTGAGATATAGGTCTCACGATTTAACTTCATGAGATGAATATTCGATCCGACTTAATAAAAATATTGTTTATTTTATATTTAGAAAACATTATTTTTAACTATGAATATAGATTGAGCGGTCCGTCTAATGGCTAAAAATATGTGAGAATATATCACAGAAGACTTGCCCATTCTATTTATGTTTGCACGTTATTCAACTTAATCATTCGGATACATTTTTGCGAGGCTCAAAATCGATATTTTCAATTCTAGATTATTTTTTTTAGTCGATTACCAGCTACCCTTACACCCTGTTTATAGTTATTTTTTTCTGGGAAAGGACCTCGGTTTATATAGTTTAAATATATAATTTAGTGATAAAAATGAGATTTTAAGATCCAGTTGTTCTTAGTTAGACTCTTCTAGTGTGAGTTTAGGTAGATATATATTCTCGCACCCTAAGTGTATATATATATATATACACGTAAGTTTGAAGTATAGACAAAAAATTTATCAATTATGTGTTGATGAAACAATCCACATATTTATTATTAAAAATTTAATATAACTGCGGACAGATATATAACTTATCAAATCACCAAATTATATGTGTACGAATCATCGAGAACAATCATTTTTTATTTATTTCTAATTAATATTTTGTGTCCAAATATAATGTGAGTATAATAATATTCCAATTTGTATGATTGTATCCGATAAGTAGTTATTTACTCTCACACTTGAGGTGCAGTTCTTACTGTAATCAAAACCGGTTGTTCCTATCCTACTTTCGGACTCGGGCTCTCGCTTCCAGGGCTAGATTTGCTTTCAAGTGAGGCGACGGAAGAAAAATCTGGTATGTCCTCCCAAAAAATACATCATCCCTAGAGGTGGAGTTTCGCAAATACTAATGTATATAAACAATAAGAGATTGGACTCACGACTGTTATATTATATACAAATAGAAATATAAACAGCGACATAAAAATTTGAACTTTAAATATAGAGATTTTTTGTCTACAAATTAAAATAAATACTTTTGGAGAAAAATAAGTAAATTATAATACCACTAATATAATATATAACAATGAGTAAGAAAACATATATTTAAGATAACTAAATTGAGTATAAATCACATACATTATCAACTATATAAAGTAAAATATGTAAAACAAAGAATCTAAAAAAACAAAAAAATTTTTTAAATTGTACTTTCTCCGATCTTCCTCCTAATCCATCTAGTCTACGTATGAGTTGTAAGAATCTCAATTCATTTTATGATATAATGACAATTATGTTTACATTAATAATAAATAACAATATGCAGGTATTTATTTATACAATCTAATTTACATATATGTGTTTGATATTAAAAAATCTCGGATTTATCCCATTAACAACATTTTTTTATTTTCGAAAACAATTATTGAAATAGTAAATTATTGATTATACTTAATACAAAATAACAAAACGAAAGCGCTAATCCTCACCCGCGTCCTTGGTAATTCTGGGTCGTACATTTACTCCATCCTTGGAAAATGTCGGCTACAACAGCAGCTGTCGAAATTTGATTGGTGCATCAGTGTAACCACGAAGCCTCCGCTTTCGCAAAACCCCTAAGCATGGCCGCCCACAACAGCGCGAGCTGCCGCCGCGTGTCCCCATTCGAGAAATCTTGGTCAACGCATAAGATGATAACACGTGCACAGTTGAGATTCAAACGTCAGTCGATTCTATATCTGTGTGTATATATATATAATTAGCTAGATGCCAGTGCCCTTTGAGTTCCACAAGAGCACCACACATCAGCTTGTTGTTACACGTAATTATATCTCTTTGTTCGCTGTATATATATTTCTTGAAAATTCTCTTTTGTATGTTGTTTTGTTTTAGAGACTTCATCGTGCTACCAGATGACTAGTGAATATACTCGCCGGGTTTTAGATTTCCCGGCGATTCGGCCGTGTGAAACAGTCTCTTTCCCTACACTCTTGTCTTCTTTGTTGAATTTAGGCCATAAGATATGTGGCTATAAATCAAGAACTCTCTTCACAAACAAGAAAAATGCGAGAAATTTGCTCCGTTTAATCGAATCCCTCCTCATTTTTCTCGAAGAAATCCGAAACGAGGGATCAGTTAATGGAGATTCTTTGTTTCTAAGCTTGTCTGAACTCTATTGGGTTTTCCAAAAGGTTCATTTCCTGCTGGAAGACTGCACCAGAGTTGATGCAAGGTTGTTTATGCTGGTGAACTCGGAAAAAATTTCGGATCATTTTCGTTTGCTGATGAGGGCCATCGCTTTGGTTATGGATGTGATGCCGTTGGCGGGCTTGGACGTTGATTTTGAAGTTAAAGAGTTGGCGGAGTTGGTGAGCACGCAGGCACAAAAGGCGAAACTCGAATGGGAAAGAGTTGACAGAAGATTTATGACAAAAATTGTCTTGATTTTGAAAAAGTTTGAACGTGGAATAGCCCCTGAAACCAGGGATTTGAGAAGGATTATTGAGCATTTGGGAATCAAGAGCTGGAATGAGTGCAATGAAGAAGTTAAGTTCTTGGAAAGTGAGATATCGAGAGAGTGCTCTTCAACTTCTGATGAAAGAGATTTGGGATTACTCTGTAACATAGAGGCACTTTTGATCTACTGCAGATGCCGACTTTTTATGGATATGGACAGTGTAAAGTGTGATTTTCGACAATCTAATAGAGGATTTAGCTCTGGAATGATTCAGGGCTTGAATTCGGATGATTTCAGATGTCCAATCACTCTCGAAATCATGACTGATCCAGTTACCATATCGACGGGGCAGACTTATGATCGGTTATCGATCTTGACGTGGTTCCGATCAGGAAATAGGACCTGCCCCAAGACCGGGGAGAGGCTGATGTACACAGATTTGGTTCCAAATCTTGCCCTGAAGCAGCTTGTTATGCAACATTGTTCTGCAAATGGGATCCCATTTTCTGAATCAGATGCGCACATTAATCATGGAATGGCGAAATCATCATCGGTAGCTGGTGCAGGTAGTTTGGCATCTGCAGAGGCCATGTCTCTGCTTTCCAAGTATCTTGCCGGCAGGCTCGCAGATGGAACAACGCAGGAACAGCGGAAAGCGGCTTATGAGATCCGGTTACTCACGAAATCGAGCAGTTTTAACCGGAGTTGTTTCATGGAAGTTGGTGAAATAATCCCATCTCTCTTGAAACTGCTCTGTTTGGGGGATCCAGCAGCACAGGAGAATGCTATGTCAGCATTGGTTAACCTGTCCAAGTACCCGAAAACTAATCAATTATTGATGGAAAATGGTGGGTTGAACCTAGTAGTGGATGTTCTAAATGGAGGACTAAGGCCTGAGGCTCGCCAACACGCAGCAGGTGCATTGTTCTACCTTTCTTCCGTCGAAAATAACAAGACAAAGATTGGAAGAATCGCGGGTTCTATTCCAGGTCTAATGAATCTACTCAGGGACGGTTCGGATCGTGCCAAAAAGAACGCTTTACTTGCGATTTTGGTGCTTGTTATGTGCCCTGAAAACCATTCAAGATTTCTTGAATCTGGATTAATCCCTTTGCTTAAAAAACTACTGACAGATTCTGTAATGGAAGATGAAGAAGAGGACGAACTCACTACACATTCTCTGGCAACACTATCAGCTCTTTCGAAGAAACTCGACGGATCAATGGCTCTTATACATTCAGGAACTTTGCCTATAATCATCCAGATTTTGAGCTCCTCAACTTCAAAATCTGCAAAAGATTACTGTGTTTCATTGCTTCTGTCTCTGTGCATCAACGCCGGGACGTATACCATCCCTCTTTTGATCAAGAATTCATCTCTAATGATGACCCTTTACTCCATACTCACCTGTGGCACGACTCATTCAAGCAAGAAAGCTAGTTCTCTCATAAGAATCTTGCACGCCTTTAACGAGAAGGGCGTAGACTCCTCGATGGCTTCTGGCGTTCACCAGCAACACTTTGTTTCGTCTCGGTAATCAGTGAAAATTGCTTATTATATAAGCTGCTTTATGTATTCGTTTGTCGTTCATGTTTGCTCGTCTTTTTTTAAGAGCTAGTCATGAATATGCTTCTGTGTTTTGATGAAGCGGTGTATATGCTGTTGTAACATAGTGTGATTCTTTCTTTTTTTATGAATAAATGTAAGAATGGAGTAATTTACACTCCCAAAATATTGGCAATAGTGCATTTGATTTGTAGTTTTATGCCTGTACAAAGTGTATGACAAAAGTGGAGCTTTGCCCGCTTGAAAATTTTAAAATAATATAATTTGATTTTATGAAAATTTTAATTCTGAGATAATTTTTTTTATAACAAATAAAAATATTAAATTCGCTTTTAGTTTCAAGGGGATTGTTTGGAAAGATTTTAATACCGTGTGATTACTAAAACAATGAGTTTCTATGAGATTGTCTTGCGAATGTAATAACATGAGCTATATCAACTTAATTCTATATCTAAATTAAATAATTTTTTTAATGAAAAAATAATACTTTTCAAAGATTTGATAAATTCTCGTGGGAGATTCTTTGTACAAAATTATCAATGCTTTCGTGTCAGATTTTTGTTGATTTCAGGTACGACGCCTTGAGATAGAAAGATAAATCGAAGAATAAAAATGAATACCAAAATTTTTATGTACAAAACCACTAAAATATTAGCAGGATAAAAACCATGGAATAAGATGAAAAATTAATATTTTGATAATTACACCATCAGACCGTATTTTCAATGCGACACACTCTTATAATATAGAAAAAATACAGAAAAAATATTTCTCACAATTATTATAGAATACATACTCATTATATATATATATATATATATTGCAAGAGAATATAGAAGAAATGTGATGCATTTTACAAAATACGGGGAGCTATATTTAGAGAGCTCACCGAATGAACCAAGCCAAATCTCAAGTACATTTTTGTACATCTTTTCGATCTTGTTATCCACTGTTTCTTGTATTTCTGCTAGGTCACATGAAGATACACCACTTGAACTTGTCAATGTGTATTACTTTGATCAGAAAATCTGTTGTATTATCCTTTGTATGGATTTTCTGCAGATCCACACTTTCTTCCTCTACTACTTTTCCAACAAAGTGAAATTGTATCCAATGTGTTTAGTCCTATTATGAAAATGGATTTCTTAAAATGTGTAAGCACTCTGACTATCACAAACAAAGGAATTTCTCTTGTTTGTGTCAAGTTTCTCCAACAACCTTTGAATCCATATAGTCTCCTTATAAGCTAGCTTCCATGTATTATGCCTCCATTGTAGATAACACCAAAACTATTAGCTATAGTTTTGAAACCTCACTTACTGCATCTCCTACAAGTGTAAACATATTTCTCTTATCAGGATCGCTTGCATAATCTGAATCAACATAGACCCTGAGTATCAAATCCGATCTCCAAAATTTAATGAAGCATTTAGGTACCCTTAATGTATCTAAGGATCCTCTTAACCATGCTATGATTGTCTCGTCTAGGGTTCACCATGTACCAAATAATTATTCCCACTGCTCGTGCAATATCTGATCTAGTATAAAATAGCAAACATCAAATTCGCACTGTGATGCATATGATACTCGAGACATCTCTTTTCTCTCTGTTTTACTGCTAAAACACATTCAGATGATAACCTGAAGTTAACAGAAAGAGGGGTTGAGATTGGCTTACAATCATTATGTTGAAGAGGTGCAAGAGTTTCTTCAAATAATTTTTGTGGAAAGCCAATTCTTTCTATTACTTTAGTCTCGATTCCTAGTCTGGAAAACCAAATAGTTCCCTAATCGATCATGCCTTCAGTTATTGGACACGATCTTTGTTGGGTCTGTTACCTAACATATAGTCCACATACAACATAAAAATGATATAACCAATTCCACCAAAGTCTTGAAATACGTACAAGGGTTTGCACTAACTTTGTTGTTCATGATATATGAATTAAATTCTTATACCAACACCTTGGCACCTGTTTGAGATCGTACAGAAATTTCTTCAACCTGTAAACCAAGATCTCTTTGTCTTTTTCAGCAACTGGCTTGGAGCATATATATTTCTTCTTCAAGATCTCCATGAAAAAAACAGTTTTCACATATAGTTATTCTAGATGTAGGTCAAATACCATACATAATGCTAACACTATTATGACCGGAGAAAATATCTCATTGAAGTCAATGCCATCTTCTAAGCAGACACTTTCACTACTAAAATTGGCACAATACCGATATACTTGGTTATTGACATCACGCTTGATCTTATAGACTCATTCATAAGATGGCTTTTCTCGTTCGTGGTAAGGTAACAAGATACCAAGTTTTATTCATGTCTAAAGCCTCCTATTCTGCCTGCATTGTTGTCATCCACAAAGATACATCTGAGATTCGAGTATCCTCTTGGAAACTCGATGACTCACCATCCTCTACCAGTAGACATTATGCAATATTGGTTGCAGTGACATTATCGAATGTCAACTTGGTGTTCTTCTCTCTTGAGTTGACTGCCTTATTTTGGAAACTTCCGACTCAAATTTTTCTCGTTCCTCAGTACCCTGGTACTGCTTAACAAAAAATTTTATCTTCATCGATCTTATTTGCCACTTGAATTGTAGTAGTTTCTGATTTTATGTCTTTGTCTCCCTTCACTTTATCTTTCTCGAAGATAACATACCCACTGATGATAAGCTTATGGACAGTAGGATTCGACAAACGAAACACCTTTTGGCCCAAGAATATACATTTTCTGGATTTAGGGTCCAACTTTGATATTTCTTGTTTGTTGTATTAATTTACACCAAACTTACAAATTTATGGACCTGAGAATAATCCACTGGTTTTTTAGTCCATACCTCGATTGGAGTTTCAAACAATTGCTACTAACGAGATTGTAATATGACAAAAGATTTTTATTTCTACCCAGAATGACTCGACTTGGCCTGAAGTAATCAGCATAGCTCTTCTTCTATCCAACAATGTTCTATTCATCCACTCAGCCACTCAATTTTGTTGAATTGTGTAGCCATCGTAAATTATCTTTTGATAGCCTTATGTTTGGAAAAAATATCAAACTCATCAATTATATATTATCTTACATTCAGTTCTCAAACACTTCTTTGTTTTCAGAATCAAATTCAACCTGCTCTTTGAAAACCCTGAAGGCTTAAAAGATATCTGACTTCTTCTCTATACCCAACATCTCCTAGAAAATCATAAACGAGACAAAATATCTCGCTCATCCTAGGAATTCGTTAGGTGCATGCCAAGAATTTGAAAATGAATCAGCTCTAAGATGCTTTTACTTTTGGTAATAGAGATACCAATTTTCAAGTTGTGTTTTTTTACTGATAACATATGCTCATAAATGGTCAGGTTTTTTGTATGCCACTGCAATAGCTTTCGTTGACAGAGAATTTTTAATCCACGATCTGGAATATGCCCGAGCTTCTTATATCATAACGCCAAAAATTATTCTTCTTAAGAATTCAACAACCAGTTTCGTTTCTCTATATGTTTGTCCCAAAAAAACATATCGATTTGGCTTTTCTGCCTTTTCACCACAAGTATACCTTTCACGATTTTCATAATCTCATTCTCGATACGGGTCTTACACCCGACATCATCTAATTACCCCTGGGGTAACAGATTTCTTGGCAGGCCCTTGACATGTTTGTCGAGGATCCGGATCCGCCCCCCGGCGAGGCAGCGGAAGAACATAGAATAAAAGCCGGGAGACGATCAATACGAAAAATCAATATCAATATTGACATACATAGGGGGTTCAAAACCACTACCTTGCTGGCACTTGTGCCTGGCTCCAACCGTAGTTACAATAACGTCGGCTCTTCTCGATAGACTGCGGTAGATATCGCCAATCCGGTCCACGACCAGAACCGAGACTCCTTTGTCAGCCTGCACTAGAAGTACTGACAAATTCTGTACGAACGGATTCTCCTCGAAAAATTAGGTCGGAAAGATTTCCGGCAAAGCGGCGGCGGCGGGCGGCGCACGGCGACGGCGTGAGGTAATTTGAAGAGAGGGGCGGCGGTCAAGCTCTTAGGGTTAGGGTTGTTGTGTTATTTTATATGTTAATTAAGTCTCTTAATTCTATATAAATAGATTAAGTGTTGGACTTGGACCGGCCCAACGGGCCCGGGTCCAACAATGAACATTCAGTTCATCTCCACCACCGAGACTTCATCGTAACTCCGATCGCCGATCAGATCGGACCAATCGACTCAGTTTACGAAACTGAATAATATGATCTGAAAAACCGTTTTTCAGAACCCAAGTGCAAAAAGACCGTTTTGCCCCTCAACAGCGGGAAACCCCGGTTTGACCCCTGTTGACTTTTAGGAAGTCGCACTTCCCGAAATCCTCTTCTCGTGCTCAACACATTGAGCTGAGTATCCTTGCGGGAATCTCGAATCTAGTACTTGTGTGACCCTCAATGGTTCAGGGATACAGCTAGCCGTGGGCCCACAACCATTGTGGCTCCGGAATCACAATTCCGGACTTGCCCAATGGATCATGGTAAAGCGTCTAGCAACATCGCCCCATGATCCCCTAGGTATCACTGATAGTGCCTTCAAGAACCAGTCGGTCATGGTTAGCGTACAGTACGGTCCTTTCAATCCATATATCCCGATCAGATCAACGACCATTGGTAAATCGAGAGTCGCTATAGATCCGATAGCTATGCATACATCTTGGAGATCAAATAGTGACATCGCGAGTGTAACTAGGTTAACACATTTACCTAAAACACTTCTAGTACTCTGGCCAGAGATTTATACACTATTATCCCCTCAGATAGTATAGGATATCCACGCATGTCTACGAGCGGTGAATCCTCGACAACGATGCATCGACTCCTACATGCATCGGGATCTCACCCAATCCCGACGCCTTATGACCCCAAGTGAGTCGGCAAACGGGTCAAAGTGAGACGCCTATCATGTAGAGTCTCAATGACGTTTCGAGTCATGAGGACTAATCAGTACAACCAAGACCTCGGACTTATCCACTCGACAAATGGTAACCACTTGGAAAGTCCGAACGAGGGTAGTTCGATAGATCACCAGGTCACTATCTATCTGCATGCTCAGAACATCACAATGTTCCCTACCAATGAAACATGGTACTTCGCATCGTAGATACTAGTCTCGAACTCGGGCGGCCTTATCCTCATTTTGACGGCCCAATCGACTAGGAACATGTTCAGAATACACAGCGACTATTAGATGTGTTTCATGATA